>VWZI01008677.1:3758766-3818198 GCA_013396835.1 Psilopogon haemacephalus | reverse complement strand
TGCGCCGGCGGGAGGCGCGGAGCATGGCGGAGTCGGGCGGGCCTTGCTGGTGGCTGTTGAGCTGCTGCCCGGCCCTGTCTTCTGTGGCTCTGGCCGCGGCCACACCGAGCGAGAGGCGTCTGCTGGCGAGAGAGAATCAACAGCGAAACGATGCTCTTGGTGTAGCCTGGCTGCTGCCTCCCTCCCATCTGAGGGGTTTTTTGGGCTTATTTCACCTGGAGGATGTCTTCTTTTCGTCCCCCCCCCTTTTTTTTTTTCTAATAATATAGAGATGAGTTGGATTTTTTTTTTCATAGAATTGTGGTATTGTTTACTGTGTTGTCCTCTCTACTGTTTGCCTCCTTGGTCCCAGAGCTGTAGATCTTGGAGGGATTTTCAGGAGTTACTGAATTTTTTCCTGCCTTACCGAGGTGGGATTGATGTTCCTGCTGACAGACATTTGTCTCGTCTTGTTTTAACCCTCTCCAGTGTTCACAGTTCCACGGCCTTTCTAGGCAATTTATTCCTTTACCCTCATCTTTTCTGTCCCTGTCTCTTGAATTTTCCTCGGTTTCCTGAGAGAGAATCCTTGGCTCTTGTTTCTTGTCAGTTCTGCACTTTTATTTTTTCTCTTGATGATAATTGGAGGCTTAAATGCGAGTTTTAAAGCAAGCTGCCAAAGTTTGCTCTGTAAATAAGATCTTGATGTGAATAAATTACTCCTGAATGTTGCTTTTCTATCCAGCCAGAAGCAGCTAACCAGTGTCTGGGACATCCCTGTGTCTTGTTTTGATGTTTATTTCTAGAAGACTTAGACTTGGTGATTATATAAGTAGCAAAATATGATTAAGGAGCAGATTTGTTGTTTAATGGAGTCACGGAATGGTTTGAGTTGGAAAGAACCCTAAAGATCATCTAATTCCAAGTCACCTGCCATGGACAGGGACATCTTCAGTTAGATCAGGTCGCTCAAGGCTCCATCCAACGTGGCTTTGTTTGTTTAAAGCTGCTAGCTCTTTCTCATGTGCCTCACAACCTTCCTCCTTCGAGGACCACATGTTTGTCGTGATTTGTTTTCGACCTACTGAAGTCGATTTTTCTTGACAGACTTCTGTAATTTTGTGAATTCATTTCATCACTGCTGATGCCTTTCACAGGAGGATTTAGCTGGGAAATAGCCTGAGATTGGCAGCTTCATGCTGATGCTCTACCAGCCTGCCACTCCCAAAGCACTGCCTTTTTTTTTTCCCCTTATTTTTTTTCTTCTTCTTTTTTTTCCCCCCCCCACTGCTGCTTGAAAGTAATTTTTCTTTTCTTTTGTAGTTGGGAAGACATCTCTGATCACCAGATTTATGTATGACAGTTTTGACAATACTTACCAGGTATGTGGTAGTCTTGGTTTATTTATTTTTTATATATATATAGATATATGGGTAAATCTATTCCCTGCTATTAATATTTATTCCCATGAGAGCTCCGAGGGCCAAGCACATTTCTCTGCGAGCTACCAGCTAAATATCATTTGTGAGGTTGTAACGTGCCTTGAAGTAGAGATGAAGCTTTGTGATCAAGGCCAAGCATCTAGCGTGATGTCAGAAAATAGTGTACAGCAAAGCAGCAGGGTTTGGATCCTGCCTGGATATGAGAAGCTTCGAGGAAAAGAGGGAGAAATACTGCTTTATGAAGTTGGCTAATGGAGAAGATGGTGCTTAGGGTACCTGGTTGGATATGGAAACAGAGGAGGCAGAGAATAGATAAGATGTGAATACACATGGTGGTTCTTGGGCTCTTGTGTCTGTGGAGGGCTTTCCATTTAGGTGCAAACAGTTGAGTCTGGAGTGTGTAGCTAGATCTGCATGGTAAATCCCCTCATTTTTTCTTGCTTAAAAAATTAGTGATTCTAAAAGGCTATCAATAGAGGAAAAAAAAAAAAAAAAAAAAAGGAAGTCTGGGCAGGGCAAGAGTAGGTTAGGGATGAAGAGGCCAAAGGTGTGCAAGAGACCTGGAAGGTTTCTGGAAAAGTTGGTTGCATCAGAAGCTCTTAGTGGTATTTCAGAAGACACCAGATACCTTTGAAGAAGATGAGACTGGAGGATTACCTTTGCATTCTGGCTAGAAAAAGCTTCTGGTATAGACTGGGGTTGTTTTAAGTTGGCAAAGGAAGAGAAGATTGTTTTCTTGTCATATGCATCACAACATTCCTAATCTGAGGACCAAGTTTTCATTGAATTTTTTGACCTACTGAGATTGATTCGACTTAACAGACTTCTGTCAATTTCCCTTCATNCTTCCTCCCTTCATTTCTTCCTCCCTTCATTTCTTCCTCCCTTCATTTCTTCCTCCCTTCATTTCTTCCTCCCTTCATTTCTTCCTCCCTTCATTTCTTCCTCCCTTCATTTCTTCCTCCCTTCATTTCTTCCTCCCTTCATTTCTTCCTCCCTTCATTTCTTCCTCCCTTCATTTCTTCCTCCCTTCATTTCTTCCTCCCTTCATTTCTTCCTCCCTTCATTTCTTCCTCCCTTCATTTCTTCCTCCCTTCATTTCTTCCTCCCTTCATTTCTTCCTCCCTTCATTTCTTCCTCCCTTCATTTCTTCCTCCCTTCATTTCTTCCTCCCTTCATTTCTTCCTCCCTTCATTTCTTCCTCCCTTCATTTCTTCCTCCCTTCATTTCTTCCTCCCTTCATTTCTTCCTCCCTTCATTTCTTCCTCCCTTCATTTCTTCCTCCCTTCATTTCTTCCTCCCTTCATTTCTTCCTCCCTTCATTTCTTCCTCCCTTCATTTCTTCCTCCCTTCATTTCTTCCTCCCTTCATTTCTTCCTCCCTTCATTTCTTCCTCCCTTCATTTCTTCCTCCCTTCATTTCTTCCTCCCTTCATTTCTTCCTCCCTTCATTTCTTCCTCCCTTCATTTCTTCCTCCCTTCATTTCTTCCTCCCTTCATTTCTTCCTCCCTTCATTTCTTCCTCCCTTCATTTCTTCCTCCCTTCATTTCTTCCTCCCTTCATTTCTTCCTCCCTTCATTTCTTCGTTTCATTTCCTGACTTTGGTGAGGTGCTCTCCAGATTTATCTGCTCATTGCAGTTGTCATAAACTGTGTGCCAGCTGCAGAAAATAGGAATCCCAGAAATAAATACTCACTAAACAGTTCACATTCTGATGGAGGCTTTCCAGAACAGGTAATGTTGCCTCTGTTTGTTAAGACTGGAGGTAATTTGTCTTAAAATAATGAAACTATTCCCTCAGTAACCTGTTTCCTGGGGTTATGATGGACTAGGACATCTGCTTGATTTAAATGCCTGGGAGCACATCTGATGTAGTAAATTAAATGTCTTTGTGCCGGAATTGCTGTGCAGTGATGGGAATGTGAGTGGAAGGAGGCTCGCAGAAAGAGCTGGCTGGGAAATGGAGCTTCTGAATGTCAGTGTGAAACAAGCACGTTCTGCAGTGCAAAGCCCTGAATAAACACAGCTCTTCAGCTTGCAGCTCAGCCACCCAAAATTTATATACATGTGCTTTGTTCTGCAGTTGAGCTCTTTCCAACGTGGTAACTCATGCCAGACCGAGTTGTGGTAGACCAGAGAGAGATGCCAGTTCAGATGTGATGCGTTAAGATACCTGAATGTCTGAGGCTGAAATCAAGGCTTGGAGGTTCTCATGGGGTGGGGTGTTGCTGTGAAGTGAAGATGCTGCAGATATGCAGATTGCTGTGTTTGTATCCGCTGTGCTGAAGGCAAATGACTTGGGCAGTGTTATGCTAAGTTAGGGACCGTTTCTGAGAGCTCGCAGGAGGAGCTCTGGTTTGCAGATGCTGAAAGGCAAGCGGCAGTTACTGACACTTTCCTTCTTTCCAGGCGACCATTGGGATTGATTTCCTGTCAAAAACGATGTACCTGGAGGATCGCACGGTGAGTGAGGCATCTGTGTGAGGGCATGGCAGCTGCTGGGCGTGCTTGCTCCTCCAGGGGCTGCTGAAAACCCCCAGCAGCCTTTGAGGCCTGTCTTGAATCAAATCCCTGACCCACTCTCCTGTTTATTAATACCTGCTACCTCTAGAATGAAGGCAGAATCAATCATGGAGCTAACATCCGTATCCCGGGGAGTGGGTTCTGTTATATGTAGCTCAAGCATAGTTTGCTCCCAGAATTTGCAGCTCTCTCTGGAGTTGTCAGTGTAAATGTGTCTGAGCAGACAGACCTCAGGCAGATCCAAGTCTTGAGGTCAGTCACGATTGCCAGTGGTGACATAGCTTCTCCTCGCTGAAAGGCTTCTTTTGTGACACAGTTCTGACATGCTGTTAATAAATAATAAAGCTATTTTGGATTTAGCTAGCATGAGATTGCTTTCTGCATAAAAAGATCCCTCTCATCCTCCTCCTATCTTCCAATATTTGTCTTTTCATTAGTTCATGCTTTGTTGTTTCTTGCCCTTTTGCTGATTTACTGCTGGCTGAGAAGTATGAAACTGGTGTGGGAGAGGAAGGGGGCAGTGCTGCTTTTGGTCTGTTGCTTCTGAAGTCTCAGCCCAATATGTGCTGAGTGCTTCTCTGCCATCTTACCAGGCATTTGCTGTTAGAAAGGACCTTGCTTAATCTTTGTTTGGGGGAAACTGCCTGGCTGCCATTCTCCAGTGGTACTGGCAGTGGCAGAAAGAGGGTCTAATGGAGGCTATAAAAATGCTAAGGGGCCTGGACCATCTCTCTGAGGAGGAAAGGCTGAGAGCCTTGGGGCTGTTTAGAATCATAGAATCAGTCAGGGTTGGAAGGGACCACAAGGATCAGCCAGTTCCAACCCCCCTGCCATGGGCAGGGACACCCTACCCTAGATCAGGCTGCCCACAGCCTCTGCCAGCCTGGCTGCAAACACCTCCAGGGATGGGGCCTCAACCACCTCCCTGGGCAACCCATTCCAGGTTTAGGAGAAGAGCAGACTGGGAGGGCATCTTCTCAATGCTAATCAGTAGCTAAAGGGTGAGGGGCAAGAGAATGTGGCCAGACTATTTTCAGTGGTGCTCAGCAACAGGACAAGGGGCAGTGGATGCAAACTGAAACCCAGGAAGCTCCATCTGAACATGAGGAAAAACTTTTCCTGTGAGGGTGTAGGAGCCCTCTGGAAGGCTTCTCAGAGGTTGTGGAGTCTCCTGTGGACAAATTTCAAACCTTCCTGAACACTCTGATCCTGGGCAACTTGCTGTGGATGCTCCTGCTTTAGCAGTGGGGTTGGGCTAGGTCCTCTCTAGTGGTCTCTTCTAGTCCCCACCATGCTGGGATTCTGTGAAGAAAAAGGCATGAAGGTGAGTTGGAGTGCCTGGGGGCTGTTTTCAGGAGTCTAGTCTTGATTTCTGGTGGCTGTGTAGGTCAGGTTGTCATGGATCTGCTGGCCCACCATCCAGAAGTGCCCTTTGCTTGGCAGTGTCAGACTGTTAACTTCCCTGATTGCCTGGGTGGCGCATACAGAGCCTGCAAAGCCTGCTTAAATAAAAGAGCAGTGTGGAGTGTAGATAAGAGGAGGGAGAAGTGCAAGCACACAAGACAGGAATATTCAGACTTGGAGATAATTTCTCAGATATGGCTGGTGCTGGATTTTGCAATAAGCTTTGGCTGCTGGGCTTGAAATGAGGAATGCTGAGCCTCTACTTACAGCGCTGCTTTGGTGTATCCGCTGTGTCCTTACACCAGATAATGTATCCTGAAATTATACCTGGGATGGATCATACAGGTCTGAATGTGGCTTGGAAGGGGCAAATATAGGTGGGCTTTGGTTCTTCAAAGCCACTCCAGTAGCCTTTCCCAGAAAACTGTAGTTGTGCTGTTTGCAGTGCATTAGGACTTGCAGCATTAAGTGAAGCAGGGCCTTAAGAAGCCCCATCCTTACCCTCCCCACTGTCAGGTTGCCAGCTCTATGCCACAGCTACAACCTGCTGAAAGACAGGGAAGTATTTCCTTTTCTCTGTTTCCATATCATCCCAGACTTGTTGGTTTTGAGGACAAGATAAGCCAGTCTAGAGGGTGTTTGCTGCTCTTGTTTCACCACATCAGGCTTTCTGGAGGGTTTATTGGTAGAGGGCCTGGCTGCAGTCTGCTTGTATGGCTGGTAGAGCCATAGTCCCTGCACAGCAGGGTGCACTGAGGGTACCTATGCTCATTTCCCTCCTTAGCAGATGGTGTTAGGGATATCTTTGTTTTATGTGACTAAATAGAAGGATATGTTGGTATGTGTGAGTTCCTGATTGGTCTGTGGAGGGAGGGAAGCTTCTCAAACGTGCGAGGCTGAGGTTGCTGTGAGAATGTGAAGCGTTGTTGGCTCTATTCACACTTCTGTTCCATTTTAACTTTCCTTTTGTTGCATTATGTTTGCCTTGCAGTTTTTTGTTTTGGTTTTGGATTTTTTTTTTCTTTTTAATTTTTTATTTCACTTGAGTTTTGGTTTTTGTTTTCCATTTCCCTGCTCTTTCCCCTTCCCTTTTCCCCTGCACTTTTCCATTTCCCAGATCAGGCTGCAGCTGTGGGATACAGCCGGCCAGGAGAGGTTCCGCAGCCTCATTCCCAGCTACATCCGTGACTCTGCTGTGGCTGTCATTGTCTTTGACATTACAAGTAGGTATTGAGCCCCAGTGTCTGCAGGGACCTTGCTTTTGACATGTACTCTTTATGTGTTGGAAGTGGTGGTAGTATCTAAAAGGAGTTCAGATAGGCCATTGCCCCCCCCGCCCCCCCAGGGCTGTAGGTGTTTCATGGGCTGAGGGGACGTAGCTTAGTATCATCCCCATAATCAGTGGAAACTCAGAACTGGGGAACTGGAAAACTCTGGTCTGCTTAAAGCTCAAAGGATGGGAGTGATGCACAGAGGACTGGCAGGTAGGTGAGATGGGATTGTGCTTTCTTGTGTGTTTGTGCTGAGTGGAGTGAAGGGTGACTGGGAGCCTTTGGAAAGCTTTTTCTGGTTTTGATGTTGATTTTAAACCTCAGAATTATTTTTTTTCTTCCTTTCTGGATAACTAGGGAGGTAATAAAAGTACCAACCTCAGATGGCAAAGCAAAGGAACGCTGTCAGAGCAGGTAAAAAAACCAGAACAACATCCATTTAAATCTAAGCTCTGTAGGCACTTAGGAGGATCCAAGACTCTTGTCTCAATGGAGAAGAGAGCTGGTGATTGATATGAGTAACGAGAGAGCTTTTGAAAGAGATGAGATGGAAATGCCATCACTTCTGGAGAACAAACAAGCTTAGATGGAAAGTGTAACTCTTGGCATGATTGTTTTAGTACAAGCTCTAAAGACATGAAAACAATTATTCCATTCTGACTCCTTGATATTGATTCCACTTTCTCAGTTAAGTTCCAGTATTAGCATAAATGCCTAGACAGGATTTAGCCCAGTGAGCCAACAGCAAGCAAAGTCTTAAGTGAAGGATATAGCTCAGGTGCAAAACTTCTGGCCCACCTTTATTCTGTCCCAAACTCAAGATCACAGTGAGGCTTTAAGAGCCAAGGATCTGGTTCTCTTCCTTTAACCAAAGTGTTTAACAAATAATAGACTTCTGTTACAATTCATATTAGGTATTGAGGGGAAATAATTCCCTAATCTTTCTCCCAATCCTGTAGCTTAATTATTATTAAGTCTGGGAGCATTTCTGGTTTGGGGCAAACTGATGTGGACCTGAAGCAATCTCTTAGGGGATGAGGAGTGATGAGGTGTGCATGTGATGAGTTACACTGCCTCCCCTGGATACATTCCCAGCATGTCAGGCTGCAGTTTGGCATCCCTTCTCCCTGCTGTTGTGAGAGCTGTGTATCCAGGCAGGTGGAAGAATCTTGCCAGTCTAGGCTGTTCTCATCAGCTTCCAGACATGTCAAAAATAGTTTGGTGATAGCTGATCTCACCATGCCTTGGTAACAGTCTGATCTTTGCAGATAATGCCATGTTTTCTTGTTATTGCTCTGCTCTGAGTGACTGAGTGGCTTTTAGTTTTCTTGTGTTACTGCAGGAACGTGCTCTGAGGGCATGATGATGGTGAGCACTGGTTTCCTTTTACCACTCTGAAGAGCTATTTATTTGCATTGTCTTTAGTGGTAACTGTGTTTGGGAAAGTCAAATAGCCTGCTGTAAGTTAATGCTTGTGATAGTGGCATAAAATAGGGGCAGTCCCAAAGGACATATTTAAGTACCAGCCAAGACACTCCTGACTAAAAAGCAAAACTTGTTACCTAGTCTGTGGGGAGCTGAGAAGGGCAAGAGAAATTGCTCATTGTTAATCTGCTGGGCATCTTGAAATGCAAGTGGAGAGATCTGTGATGAGAGTCCCTGCTGCAGCTCAGGCCCCTTTCTGAGCAAATTCCTTTGTTTCTAAGAGTCTGGGTAAATTTCTGGTTGAGGACCTTCCCTCTTTCCAGACCAGAAGGGTCATCAGCACACTGTTGTGTTTGAGTGGATTGTTGATATTTTATCCTCCTCTCCAAAATGGGTGCAGACACTTTGACTTCTAAAAGTCACAGAAGCCACAGAAATACTGCACATGGTACCTGCATACCAGCTGAAGACCTTCCCTCAACAGGGATTACCTTTCACTACAAGATTACAGGACCCAGTTTTAATTCCCCACTGCTGTGGTACTTCTCTGACTGCCTTCTTGTAAGCCTAGAGGTTGGGAGTGTTTAAATCACCACCTCAGTAAGCTTCCATCATCCATAGTCTGATGTAGCAGCAGTGTCCTGGGGATTATGTGGAGTCCAGAAGCTGCCATCATCAATCTGATCTTCCAGCACTGCTGTAGTCCAGGTGCTTGGACTTTGTCACCCTCAGTTTCCTGGGGTAATGAAGAGCCCTGACTTTTGGTACTGTAGTGAATGCTGCTTCTGAAATGAAGCCTGAGCTAATTGCTTTAACTGTAAGCTCTAATCTTCCAGAAATCTACACACCCTGATGCAGATATGATGTTGTAGCAAGGCACTTTGCAGCCATGTGCTTCTCTTTCTCTTCTAAACAAACAATTACTGGTCCTTCTGAAGCTGTTTTCTCCCTGGTAGCCAGTCTCTGCAAGCTGCCTTATTAACTGCTGAACAAGGGAGCACATCTAACAATTCCCATAATTAAGCTGGGCACCAGTATCTGCCCTCTGGTGAAACTCTTGTGCCTGTTGAGGATGCCAACAACAATCTGGTTTCCTGGCAGCAAGCCGTGTGGGGTAATGACTTGGAAGGAAATGATGTGGCTCCTGGTTGGGAAAAGCTTTTGTTTAGCATTCCCTGTGGTACTTGGGCATGGCTTGGCCATTTCTCTTTCAGACAGGCAGGTACCAAACCTTAGAACTGTCAGATGTAGTGGGGCAGTTTGTGTTTGGGTGTAGTTGTGGAGATGAAACTGCACCTCTCCTACCACTGGTGCTTACTCAAGAGGGAGAACCCAATGTTACAAAGCCTGCAGTGTGGCATTTACTTTTATTTCTGCTGGAACTGAAGTTATTGATTGCTTTAATCTTCCATGAAAATCCCCATTGCCATCTTCTGGCTACCTGGTGCTGGAGAATGGATGCTGTTTTGCTGCCTGGTGTCTGGGCTAAAGGAATTTGCATGTCACTCGTGGGAATTGCCTCAAATCCTTTGATCCGAGTGCTCTAGGCTAGTTCTGTGGAGGCCTCATAAGCAAGCCTGGGCAGACCAGTAAGACCAGCTTTAGGGAGTTAGCTACCACTATGAGCAGTGAGGCAGTAGCCATAACCTCAAGCTTTTGGGGAACAGCAGAATCTGTAGGCAAGCCCAGGAGGTAACTGAAGCCTGTCACCTGCACAGAGAGTCAGAGAAGCCCTTTCCTGTGGTTATTTGGGGTAAGGTGACATGGTCAACCTCAGCTTCTCAGGATCAAGCTGCGTACAGTTGACTCTAGACATGGCCTTTCTCTAAAGGACAGTTTCCCCCTCTCTCTTCTCCCTTGCTGTCTCTCTCTCTCTGTGCTCTCCCTGGCCTGGTACCAGCAGGTTCGGCTGCAGCTCTGGGACACAGCAGGCCAGGAGCGGTTCCGCAGTCTCATTCCCAGCTACATCCGCGACTCCACCATCGCCGTGGTAGTCTATGACATTACAAGTGAGTGACGCTTTGCTGTCTCCTTATTTGAAGTACTGCATGTAAGCAGAACTAAGAGGTGACAACCAGCAGTTCTGCAAAAAGATGATTGACATGAGAAGCTTCTTTCCCCCCTTCTCTGTTTTTCTGCCTGAGCAGAGAACGATTTATGAGTTGTTTATTTGTGGTGTGCAGAGATGTGGAGAAGCACCCAGTTTCAGGCATAGTGTTCTCCTCTGAAAGGAGGTTTTATCCTCACCAAATCCATGTGATTCTTCCCTAC
The DNA here is from genome assembly GCA_013396835.1 of Psilopogon haemacephalus. NCBI lineage: Eukaryota > Metazoa > Chordata > Aves > Piciformes > Megalaimidae > Psilopogon > Psilopogon haemacephalus. The sequence continues at coordinate 3,807,883 of VWZI01008677.1, read as the reverse complement.
AGACTTGAATTCTTTCCAGCAAACCTCCAAGTGGATTGATGATGTCCGGACAGAGAGAGGAAGCGATGTCATCATCATGTTGGTGGGGAACAAAACCGACCTGGCGGACAAGAGGTAATGCAAAGATGCTGGCAGCCTCCCTGCCTTCACCAGTAAATGCAAGGAACTGGCCAACTGGTCTTGGAAACTATTGTTGGTTTTTAAACAAAGCACAAATAGATGGTGATGAAATTCAGATTTCTGGTTTCAGCACGTGCAGAGCTATTCAGATAGTTCGTGGAGGTGTGGTGCTGAGGAACATGGTTTAGTGGTGACCGGGTTGCACTGGGTTAGTGGTTGGACTTGGTGATGGAGACAGGCTGAGGGGGCTGGGATTGTTCTGCCTGGAGAAGAGAAGCCTCCAAGGTGCACCTTAGTGCCTTTAGTACCTACAGGAAGGCTGCAGGTGGACTTTTTGTAAGAGTCTCTAGAGACAGGACAAGAGGGAGTGGTTGTAAGTTGAGTTAAGAGTAGATTTGGATTGGATCCTAGGAAGAAGCTCTTCAGTGTGAGGGTGGTGAGACTGGAATAGGCTGCCCAGGGACATTGTGGATGCCTCCTGCTTGAAGGTGTTCAAGACCAGGATGGATGAGGCCTTGAGCTGAGAGGTGTCCCTGCCCATGGTGGGCAAGTTGGAGCAGACAATGTCTGAGGTGCCTTCCAACCTAGACCATTTTATGATTCAGAGATTCTCCTTCTTTATTGAAGACATCAGAAACAGGAAGGTTTTTTTATTTTAATGGTTCGTGTCATCAGTAGTTGGCAAAAGGAAGATGAAGTCAACCAGGCCCTTCCAATCCTTTAGACTGAAAGACTTCACGTACAGCAGGTGCTCTAAAATGGGGGCTTTGTATGTCATAGGATATAGGAAAGATTGATGTGATGAGGAATTTGTATCTGATTTAAAAGAAAGGACGTTGTAAAGGTGGAACTGGGAAGCACTTGGATCTCACAGTGAAATTAGGCTTTATAAAACCAAACCCTTATTCTCTGGCTCCTCAGAAGACACTTCTGATCAAAAAATCCCAGCTGCATGAAAAGCCTTTCAGGTGAAAGATAAATGTTTCCTCAGACAAATCTTGCACTAGTGTCTGTTTACTGTGTTTCTTCGTGTGATAGAGCTAATAGGGATCTTAGTGTTTCACTGCTGGATGCTGTCACATTTTGAATTCTTAACCTTGCTTTCCTCACTCCTGCAGTGTCCACATTTCTTCAGAACATACTGTGATGTGGTTTGTTTTTTTTCCCTCCTTGTGGTTTTGATGTTTTCCAAATGCTTGTGTGAGACAATGCCCAGCACCCCTGGCTGCACAAATTGCTCTCCAGAGATGCTTTCTGTCCTCTGTCCCTGGACAAGCCATGTTGTTAGTTTGCTATGCCTAGCAGAAAGAGCAAAGGGACCTCGAATAACAGCAAGTGGTTTGAGTCAGGAGGGGAAAAGATAAAAGTCAGACCTCTCTGTGGACTTTCTGCTGATGGGTCTTAAAGAGAGGTGTTCTGTGTCCTCCACACAGACCACTTCAGCCTTCACAACTATGTGAGCTTTTCCCACTTCCAGTAGGAGTTCATTCTAAATGTGGAAATAGTGGTAAAACTTGGTGCTCAGAGCTTCAGAAATACAACAGAAGTGTCTATAGCTGATTTGGGTTAAGAATTCCGGGTGGCAGATCCATGAGATCAGTCTGGAATCTGAAATCAGCCCTACAAAACCAACAGAGGAAAACCCCTGATGCGCCAGTCTGTGGATGTTGAGTGCTTACTATCTCTTATGCCCTCTTGGGAGCTAGAAATAACTGCAGCTCCCTGACTGCATAACCTGGCATTTAGATTTGAGCCTTTCTAATTTAGATGACAATCCAATTTCATGTGGAACTGGAAACCCCAGTGGGATCATTTGAGCCTTGGATTATTTCCTGGTGGTACGTAAGTGGAGTGTGCGTGCAGGACAATTGGCCCAGCACTGCCCTGAGAATTGAAAATACCAGAAAGTTGATTGAAACAGCTACAGCTGAAGTTCATGGAGCACTAGGAAGTTCGTATTTTAAAGTTTAATGTGACAGTAGTGCTGGTCCAGGCCAGAATTTGGAATTATGGTCTATATGCAGCTTTCGGTAAAAGAAGCTCCCTTGCCTGTCTTTAAAAGGAAGTTAGATCTGTGTCAAACACTGAGGCTTTCCAGGCTGGACAAAGCCCCACAGCATCAGCCTGAGCTTGGTCACAATTTCCAGGAGAGAACACAGCTTTTGGAAGCTCTTCATCCTACAGTAAAAACCAAGTGATGATGCAAGTTAAGTTCTGAGGCCAGAAAGCTGAACTAAAAATAGCCTCATTCGGATCTGCTGCAGCCTGTGAAGCTTTTTCTTTTCTGTTCATGTCAGTTCAGTTCCTGCATTTTTCTTTTCATCAGTTTTGGACTCTTTCCTTTTTGCTTGCTTTTTCTTTTCCCGTGGTTTGTTCTTGTTGCTGTAGACAGGTTTCTAGAGAGGAGGGTGAAAGAAAAGCCTGAGAACTGAATATGCTAAAGCAAGATATAATGTGAAACAGGTATGTACAGGGTATTGATCAGGGATGCATTTGCTTGCCAATTGTTTGTTGCGCTGCAATTGCTGCTGGAACCTTTCTGAGTCTGTAACCTCACAGAGTTCCCTGTTGTGGAGTTCTGGAAAGGTTTTGCTTTTTGTATCAGTTTCTGAACTGGGATTCTTCTTCCTTCCCTTGAGGATGCTGTGAGTGAGGCTCAAAGGTGCTGTGCAAACTTTGTCCTGTGCTAATCATCTGCTACTAATAGTCCTAAATGCAAGCATTCCACTTCAGCTGGTTCCAGTTCTTACCTGGAGGACCTGGGGGGTCTTAAAAACTTGAGAGGTGCTGAGGTCTCCATTGTAGACACTCATAAGCGGTCATGAGCAGCCTCTCACTCACAGTCATCTCTAACTCTTCCTGTCTGTTCTTTCTTTCTTTCTTTTTTTGTTTGCATCTTTGTCCAGGCAAATCACTACAGAGGAAGGTGAGCAGAGAGCCAAAGAGCTGAATGTGATGTTTATTGAGACCAGTGCAAAGACTGGCTACAATGTGAAACAGGTAGGCCAATGTTCTGTTCTACTGGAAGGAGATCCACATCTCTTGTTGTTTGGGGTTCACCTGCTATCAGATACTTGTTCAGTGTCAACCTCTGAAATGCCTCTTGCCCAGTGATCACTGCCGCTGCTTTATCTAGCAGAGGCTGCTTTCAGGTTAGTGATTCCCTGTTCAGAATAAGCCAACTTACCTTGAAGGAATGGAGAAATCTAAACCTAGAATGTGCTGAGGATCAGCAGTTCTGGGAGGCCAGTCAAACAAGATTTTGCACGTTGCCTTTGTTAACAGCTAATGAACTGTTTCCTAAAATGAGTGCTGACATCAGTTGGGATAATAAGGGAGTAGAAGTTCCTGCTTCTGTTTTCAAGCCACAGAGGAAGAGCTTAGAGTAGTTGAGGTTGGAAGAGGTCTCTGGAGATTGTCGTGTCCAGCCCCCATGCTCAGAGCAGGCTGCAGAGAGGGATTGATGCCAGTTGAATATTGAATATGTCCAAGGGTAGAGACTCCATCTCTCCAAGAAAGCTGTTGCAGTTAACTATCCATACAGTAAAAAAAAAAAAAGTCTTCATGCATCTAAAGAGAATTTCTTGTTTATGCTTTATTGGCCTGGAGGGTGTTTGCAGTGAGAACTCCTGTGACTAAAAGGATGCTTAACTGCAGCACTTTGCTGGTGCCCCAGTGACTTGATTTTTTTTCCAAATAACACAGTTTGGAGGTGTGGATGAGAAGCCCCTGCCAGCTGATGTGAGAAACATCCTGGTTAGCTGATGATTGCTGTAGTTTATGGAGCACTTCTCACCAGCCTGCCCAGCAGTGCCTGTGCTGTGCTAATGGCAGCAGGAAGAGCTCTAGGCATTGACAGGAAAAAAATCTGCAGAGCCATTCTCTAGGGGGTTTTAATGGAGATGTCATTGTCCTCCCCAGCTCTAGCACACCTGAACAGCTTGAGACAGCAGCTCAGCTCAGATATGGCTGTTCTGCAGCAGGACTGAACTGAAAGGATGGGCTGTAAATCCTCAGTTACTCCATAGGCTTCTTAACCCTTCTTGCAAGATTGCTCATCAGGAGTCCTGAGTTGTCCACTGTGACACTGCTGTGTGCAAAAGCAGTTGAGGCTGGAAGTGGTAGGTGAACACTTGGTAGTGGAGTGCAGGAGTGGATTATTCTTGGAGAACTGTTTACTAATTTCATGTCCAGTTTAAGCAGCAACAGGTAAAATAAATTAGTTCTGCAGGCACTGAATAAATAAAACCTGTTAAATTTCTTAGGTATCATTCTGGTGGCATTTGTTGGCCATTTCTTTGCTTGCTGAAGTAGCCACACAACGAGTTTTACAGTTCAGACTGCAGTCTGCTGTAAATAAAGATTTTAATTATCTTTAACATATTTTGGTTGTTTTCCTGCCAAGCCTTCAGCTTTCTCATTGTTCTTTTCAGCTTTTCCGTCGTGTGGCTGCTGCCTTACCTGGGATGGACAGCACACCAGAGAAGAGCAAAGAAGACAGTATCCTTGCTTTCCTGGCACTAACCCCTCTTGTCCTGCTGGAATGTGGCCCTTACCTTTTGTGAGGTTGGGCTCACTGACAGTTTGGCACGTTGTGGGGCCTTGCTGGGCGTAGAGTGGTGCCTGGTTCTTTACCGTGAGGGCAGAGGAACCAGGCACCACTGCAACAGGTTGCAGCTGGAACAGGTTGGTGAGGCCCTATCTCTCCCAAGCTGAGGCTCAACAAGGCTCTGGGTAATCTGATCTAGTTGAGGATGTCCCTGCTAACTGCAGAGTGGGTTGGACTAGATGACCTTTGGAGGTCCCTGCCAAACGAAACCATTCTGTGATTCTACTGGTAGGGGCAAATTGAGGACCTGTTTGTGATCTGTATGTAAATGTACCCAGCTGCTTGTAACAGCAAGTGTAAGTTCTGCTTTCTCCACTTCAGCTGATGGTTTAAAATACCACTTTGCACAGGGCTGTCTGGTATGCAGATCTGTCCAGCTGGCTTCTGTCTCCTAAATGCTTCTCTTGTACTGAGTCCACTGGTTTTGTGATTAGTCCTGTTCAGGCCAGATGTGCTCTGCTCTGCTAAAACACCAAGGAGGGACAGCCAACAACCTTTCAGCTACTGGCCTCCTTTTCTGTTCTTTCCTGCTTGTTTTGCCTTGAGCTGAGTGGAGTCATATCTGCAGTAGTGAGACCAGTTCTGGGCACCTTAGTTCAAGGGAGATGAGGAACTACTGGAGGGAGAGAGTCCAATGGAGGCTACAAAGATGCTGAGAGGGCTGGAGCATCTTTGTGAGGAGCAAAGATTGAGAGCCCTGTGGCTGTTTAGCCTGGAGCAGCCTGAGAGGGGATCTGCTCAATGACAAGGGGCAAGAGGATATGGCCAGACTCTTTTCAGTGTTGCCCAGCAACAGGACAAGGGATAAACTGGAACACAGGAGGTTCCCTCTGAACATAAGATAAAAAATCTTTGCTGTGAGGCTGCTGGAGCCCTGGCCCAGACTGTCCAGAGGAGGTTGTGAAGTCTCCTTCTGTGGAGAGCTTCCAAAGTCACCTGGATGCTATCCTGGGCAATTTGTCGTGGGTGACCCTGCTTTAGCAGTGGGTGCTGAACTAGATGATTCCCTAAAGGTGCCTTCCAACTCTCGCCACTGTGAGATTGTGTGCTTTGGTGCTTTCCTTAAGCTGTGTGCTGCAGTGATCGACATCAAGCTAGAGAAGCCTCCCGAGCAGCCAGTCACGGAGAGCGGGTGCTCCTGCTAACCGGCGCCTCCCCCAGCGGCGCCTGCCCCGCCCGGCCAGCCTCTCTGAACAACATCACTGCTCATTGGCTAGGCAACCCTACTTTGTGGGCTGAAACCGATCTACTAAGCAAGTGAACTCCCTGTTTACTGGTGGGGAGCAGCCCCGGCCGCCCCTCTTACTGCATGGTATGAGCCCCGAGTGCAGAATGAGTGTCCTGTCTTTCAGTTTATTTTTTTATGTTGTTGCACTTTGGCACCGTGGTGCCCCTTTACACTCTTCTCTCTTCCTCTCCTTCTATTCCCCCTCCCTCTTCCCCACGTTGAGCCTCAGATGTATCTTGTGAATGCAATGGAAAAGCCACCAAGTTAGGGAAGACGAAAATACAAGCTTTGGGGGGGTGGGCTTCCCACCTTCCTTACTGCCTTGCATCTTAACTAGCTCCCTGTCCACTCCAGCCCTGTCTTTGTCCTGCATCCTCACTTCCTCTGTTAGAAGGCTGCTCCTCTTCAACCAGTCAGTTTGACTCGGCCTTGCCTTTTTGGACAATACAGGTTCTCTGTTTCTAGGCTTTTGCTTCCTGCAGGGCACACACACTATCAGCTTCTTGGTTTCTCCTTTCCGTGGCTGATCTTGGCCAACTCTTGCTCATGACTTCTGAGTTTCGCCCCTGTGGTGTTACACACAGTGCTGGAAACCCCCAAACTGGGATAGCTTTGGCCTTCTTGCTCCCACTTGTGTAGCAGAGACACACCATGGGCTGCACTCCTTGGTTGGAGTATCTTCCTGTCCAGTGTTGGCTCTGGGATGGGGGGAAGGAAGAGGGTGCAGAGGCTTTGCTGTGTGAGACTGGGTGAGGAGAGATCCTCAGGGGTGGTTCGTAGAGACCTGGGTCCTGTCTATCAATACCATAAGCAAATAGTAACCTGAAATCCATCACTGCAGGGGTAATAACCTGCCCTGAGGGTCACAGGTACTGCTCAGGCTCCTTTCCTAGTCTCTGTTCTGTTCTTCTTCACCTCAGTCAGGAGCAGGAGAGCTACGGCAGCTGTGGAAGGGCAGCGATAGATCTTCTTTCACACCTAGGTTGCTGCGTGGTGACATCATACATAGCTGCTTCTGCCTTCGTAGATGACTTCTGAGGGAAGGGGCTGGTAACCACTTCACTTTGGGGGTAATTTTAAGCTGCAGCATTGCCAAAGCTGAGATCAGCTGCAGCAGGGATTCTTTATCACACCTGTCTAGAGGATGTGTGTGCTGCTGAAGTGGATTTTGGTGCCATTTCTCCACTTTGCAGGTTAGAAAATCCATCCTCTCCCCCCTGCCCCTAGTTTCTAATTAGGTTATTGGAGCTTGTCAGAGTCCCTGGCCTGGGGTTTTTCATCCATCTGTCCTAAGCAGAAGTCTGTAGGTTTGTTGGCGGCGGAGAACAAGTCGGATGGCTCCAAGCCATTGACCTTCCTTTTTCCATCACCCAGCCTTCGTCATGCTGACAAAGGGAGTGCCAACAGGCAGGGAAGTGACTGACTGTAGTGTGACAGGTGGGAACGAGAGCATTTGGTGGTTAGTGACACCTCTAGCAGGATGACACAGCCTGTAGGCCATTGAGGGAAGGGAAGGGGGGACCCGCAGCTGGTAGCCCCCACGTCGGCTTCCCGGCAGCAAGGTGTCTGAGCAGCTGCTCCCCCCCAGCCTTCCCCTCTCGGTGAGCTGCAGGAGGAAGCTGGGATGCTCTGGAGCGCCCCCCCTTGCGCAGGGTCCCGGCGCCCTGCCCTGTACATAGCCCTGTGGTGTGGGAATTGCTGGTGTGTGTCGGTGTGCCCCTGTCTGCCCTACAGCAGGCCCTGCCCTCCCTTCTCANTAGGTAACTGAGGGGGGAGGGGGGGTAACTAGTGAAATAAAATAGTTCACTTCCCACTGTCTTCTCTATGGATGTGTATAATATTGAGTGTGTGTCTGGCCCTGCTGTCTCTAGCTGTTAGCCGAGTAAGTGTGACTATTACTCTGAGTATGGACTGTCTGACCACAGCCGTGTATCACACTAAATAAAGTTATTTCACCAACACCTTTGCTGTCCTGCTGCTGGGGAGGGGCCTGGGGCTGCTGCTGCTTCTTTCCCTCGGGGGTTAGTGAGCCTGGTTCTAACAGATCCCAAAAGGATGAACTTGCTGGGTTTAAGAGCTTGCTTTTAGTGAAGCGTGGCCTTGGCAGTGGAACCAGAAGAGCTGAGCTTTCAACTGTTTGGTGGGTGCTAAGTGGCACTAGTGGCCCTAGCTCCTCCCTGACTTAATGGGATTCCCTCCCCACAGCCTTAAGAGCCCCTTCTTTCCCTTGCATGTGAGGTGTTTCAGGGACCTAAACCTTGCAGGGCACAAGGGATCTTCCCTCCTCCAGGCTCTCCAGCAGGAAGGGGTCCTGAGCTAGCAGCATGTCGTTGTCACAGCAGAGACTGTGTATGATGTGCTGCATGATGTCAGGTGTCAACAGAAGTAGGACACCAATGGCACGAGTTCACCTGACTGGCTGCCAGTGCTCATGTGGGCAGGAGGCCCAAAGGGGACAGGGGATGGGACTCTTCCACTGAAGTCTTGGCTTGTGTGAAGTAGAGTGGCCACCTCACCCCGGACAACATCCAGTGCAGCTCTTACTCAGGGCTGATCCCCATTACAGTCAGGTGAAACCACCCTTAAAGCAGGACTGTGCTCACAGGGACCCTGCATTTTCCTCCTACAGGCATCAAGGCAGCTGGAGCCAAGCCTGGTCCCAGCTGTCCCCTTGGAAATTTCCTTTGAGTAATGCTGAATGTGGTAACAACCAACCCTGCAGAGAGGCTTGTTGAGTGGGAATAAGCTGACTTCTGGTTCTGTTCTCTTTTTATTACTTCAGGGATTACAGGCAAGTGGCAAACAGTGCAGAGGCCAGAAGCTGTCCTGATGCCATTTACAATGTGATACTATGAGTATGCCCCCAGGTCTGCTGGTGACTGCTATGGTTTTGTGTGTGCTCTCCCCATGCAGGGCACAGCAGCTTCCTCCCCTGTCTGGAGGAGAAGGAAGAATTTACCTCAAAGGAGTTGTGATGAGAGCAGGTGACAGGGCTGTGCCAAGTGAAGGAAGCAGGTTGAGCAAGTGGAACCCTTAACAATGGAGGCACCACACCTGAGGGGGCCTGGCCAAGTGCCTGCAGGTGTTCAGAAACCTGCTCCAAGTGTTTCAGTCCTGTAGTGTGGGGTCATTAAGAAGCTAAAAGGTATAAACATGCTCTGGCCAGACCACTGCACTGGATCTGAGTGGATTTTACTCCTGTTCCTTGAGTCCCAAGCAGTGTAGAGCAGAGGTAGGACAGTGCAGAAGGGAAGAAAGATCACCAAAGTGAAGGGGCTGATCTCTTGGAGGACAAAGGCAATGCTCTGCTCAAGCATGCTCAGACCACCTTGGCCTTACATCCTCATGACAACCAGCACAGCACTGCTTTAAAAGTCCTACTAGAAGAGAAGCAAAGATCTTGCTGGAGAAGCTGCTCTCCAGTGCCCACTTCCACATCATCACCAGCAGCAGCAGTAACCCGGTCTGAGGAGTACACACTAAAGCCCCATGCATCCTCCAGCTAAGTAAGACTGTCAGCAACCCTCCAGGCAGGAAGCAGAGATGATGCCTGCGCAGCCAACAGGACAGTTGTACCTCCAGTGGCAAGCTGAAACTCGAGGTGCCATCTCACATGGTAAGAAAAAGGTAGTGGAGAGCTGTAGCAGGATGGCCACTGAGCCAGCCACCTACTAGTGAACAGTCCTCTCCTTCTGTCTCTGGTAGTCTGGAAGGGAAAGAGAAGGCAAAGCTGAATGGGCTTGGAGTGGCAGCAGGGAATGAGCCAAAACACTGAAGGAAATACCTTCTGTGTACACCTCAGTAAGCAGAAGCAGCACTCTTGGGAAGCAGTTGGCTTTACAGTACCACATTTGCGCCCCAGCCACTCATTTCGTTTCAGGGCATTTACAGCAAGAGTTTGGTTAAAATCTCCTTATTTTTCCTTTGTATCAGGGTCAGTTTCCATTTTAAGAGGATTTCCCTTCTGTTTGGCTTGACCTGGCCTCTATTTTATTCCCTCTTACACCTCTGAACTTCATGAGTGCAGAAATCAAAGAGTTATCCCTGTCTTTTCTCTCACTCTAAGGAATTTAAACATTCTTAAGGAGGGATAAAAACCACACAGAGTGTCCACCACTGGAACTCCTGTGTTCTGTCACCTCTTAAACTCAAATTTCCACCCAACAATCCCCCCCTAACTTTTAGCACCATGTTACTAAATCCCACTCTGCAAAGTTTTTCTACATAGGCAGCTGAAGCCAGCTCTTACTGGTTTGAGTTGGTGCTTGTCCTGATTGCCAAATCAAAGCTCAGTGTTCTTTCTGATCTGCAGGCTCCACAACCTTAGCCTCACGACCACTAAGCTGAGAGGGAGTCAGCAGGGACGTGTGGCAGTCTGCTTCACAGAGAGAAATGCTGCTGGGTGGGCACTTACTGTAGGGGAAGTACCGCACACGCATGGTGATTTCACGGGCTGTCTTCAGGATCTCCACTGCCTGAAAGCACAAAGAGCTGCTCAGTGACCAGATTATCCTGGAGGACAAGCAAGAAGAACTCAGCACCAGCTCAGCTGGAAGGATGGAGATGCTGTGTGCACAGATTCCTCACCTTGCTGTGCTCGATGTCCTGAAAATCCACATCGTTCACCGAGAGCACCTGGTCCCCCTCCTGCAGCCCAGCTCTGTGTGCATCCGAGTCAGGGATCACCTGGGGAAGGGACAGCACAGACAGCAGCAGTGACTCCAGACGGGGCAGTGCCACAGCTTGCCTCTCCCCAGCACCCACCCGGCACAGCTAAACAGGCCTGAGGAGGATGTGGAGCAGGAACTGCCCCAGCAATGCTCTGTGGTTTGGGGAGAGATCAGAAAATGGTGCAGGACTGCCTCTGATTGCTGCTTGGTGCATAGCAGATTACAGCTATGAGCTTGGAGACGCATATAAGGCACCTGAGAGTCTCTGTGCACACCCAGCTGGCTCAGCAGCACCCAAGGGGACAGACAGAAGATGGGGAGGGAATGGCAGAAGGACAGACACACCTTGGAGATGAAGATCCCCAGCTGCGAGGCCTTTCCTCCCCGGATGTTGAAGCCCAGCTGTAAGAGAAACCAGCAGTGAAATGCAGTTGCTCCCCTGGACCCTGCAACCCTTCCCACTCCTCACATGGCTCTTCCAGATGGAGCAAAGGTGCTGCAGCTTCCAGCCAGGCAGCAGCAGACACCAGAGGCCCTCTCTGCTAACACCTGTGCTGATCTCACATTGAACACCCAAGGGACCTCCTGTGCTTTTTCAGCAATGTCCCAGGATACTGCACTTTTTGGCCTCACTCACAAAGCTTTCCATCCCTTCTCTGGCGCAGCAGAAGCAAAGCCCACTCCATTTAACCAAGTTTCTGGATGAGGAAAGTACCAGGAACACCATCTGAAGCACCGTGTCCAGCTCTGGAGTCCTCAGACCCATGACAGAACCACAAAATCGCTCTGGTTGAAAAGAGACCTTTTAAGATCATCAAGTGACCAGCACTGCCAGCTCCCCACTACAGCATGCCCCTAAAGGCTGACACGGAGCTGTTTGAGCTGCTCTAGAGGAAGCCACAAAAACAACGAGGGCTGGAATCTCCTGTGAGGACAGGCTCTGAGAGCTGTCCTGTGAGCAGAAGGCTCCGGGGGACAGCTTCCTGTAGCTTTTCACGACTGAACGGCAGCTGTAAGATAGCTGTGACCGACCTGCCATGACAGGACAAGGGCTGATGGGTTTAAACTAAAAGAGGGAGATGTAGATTAGATAGGATATTTTTTTTTTTCTTTACAGTGAGGACTGTGGGACACTGTCCCAGCCTGCCCAGAGCGCTGGCAGAGATGCTCCATCCTCGGAATCATTCCAGGTCAGGTCGTTTGGGGCTCTGTGCAACCTGCTCCAGTTGCAGATGGACATGGAACTGCTGGAGAGAGTCCAGAGGAGGGCCACGAAAATGATCAGAGGGCTGGAGCAGCTCTGCTATGAAGACAGGCTGAGGGAGTTGGGACTTTTCAGTCTGGAGAAGAGAAGGCTTCGAGGAGACCTTAGAGCAACCTTCCAGTATCTGAAGGGGGCTACAGGAGGGCTGGGGAGGGACTGTTCACAAGGTCTGGTAATGACAGGATGAGGGGGAATGGGTCTAAACTGTCAGAGGGGAGATTTAAAGGGGATGTTAGGAGGAAGTTCTTCACAGTGAGGATGGTGAAGGATGGCACAGGTTGCCCAGGGAGGTTGTGAAGCACAGAAGCACAGAATGTGATCTTTTGATCACATTCTGTGCTTCTGTGCTCCACAACCTCCCTGGAGGTGTTCAAGGCCAGGCTGGATGAGGTCTTGAGCATCCTGTTCTAGTGAGAGGTGTCCCTGCCTATGGCACAGGGGGGTTGGAACTGGCTGAGCTTTGAGGTCTCTTCCAACCTAAACCATTCTATGCTTCTCTGTCGGTGCGGACGGCGGGAGGCAGGACCCCGCCACTGCTGAAGGTCCTGTCCCACCCAAGCCGTTCCGTGACTCCGACCCATCAGAGCAGGGCCGCGGAGGGGGAGCGGGGGGTCTCACCTGCGCCCCGGGCGGCTTCTTCAGGATGATGGTTCGGGGCAGGAACTGGGTGAGCTCGTTGTTGTAGTCGGGGTGGTAAACCCTCTGCAAAGCAACGCCGCGGCGGCGGCCGTCAGGCAGAGGCAGCGGCAGCGGCAGCGGCAGCGGCGGCTGCCGCCCCCGCTAGACATCCCCGCGGCGGGCCGCCTTCCCCCCCCCGCCACCAGCAGCGGCGCCCCCAGCCGTGCCCGTTACCTCATGCGGCGGTACCCATGCGGGGGGGCTCTCGTAGGGCGGCAGGAACACCACCGGGAAGTCGTCGTAGGGCATCCGCCCCTCCATGCTGCCGCAAGGCCTGCCGGGACGGCTCCGTTCCCCGCCTCCGGTCCCCTCCCCGGCCGGGCGCGCGCCTGACGCACGGCGCCGCCATTGGCCGTTGTGGCTGCGCGGCCGCGTTTGAATGTTGGCCGTTAGGCAGCCGCCATCACAGCGGCCAGCGGCGCTCGGGGCGGCCCCGCCGGATTGGGCCAGCGGCCCCTTGGCAGGCGTCCCTGTGGCTCCGGCTCCGGCTCCGGCTTGCCGCCTCCTTCCGCTCCAAGCCCCCTCTGCCCTCCGCCCTGCTAGGCTTGGGTTTGGGCCGCTCCGCTCCGCCGGTACCTACCTTGCGCGGTCTCGTTCGTCTCCCCTTCTCTGCAGCACGGGCACGCACCGCAGAAGAAAATGGTGAAGGAGGATGACAAGGGGATCCCGGTGCGTGTGGCGCTGCGCTGCCGGCCTTTGGTGCCGAAGGAGACCAGCGAAGGGTGCCAGATGTGCCTGTCCTTTGTGCCGGGAGAGCCTCAAGTAAGGGAGCCGAGGCTCGGCCTCGCCTTCCCCTCCCCGCGGCGGGTCTCGGTGCCGGGGCGGCGTGGTCAGCGCTCTGCCTTCTCCTGTCTTTCGCAGGTGGTGGTAGGGAACGACAAAGCCTTCACTTACGACTACGTGTTCGACCCGTCTGTGGAGCAGGAGGAAGTCTTCAACACTGCCGTTGCCCCCCTCATCAGAGGCATCTTCAAAGGTTTGTGCCGGCGGAGTTCGAGACCTGCTTTAAAATGCCGGGGGAGGTTGTGTGGGCTCAGCTGTGCGGACAAAGGTGATGTTTGACTCTCCGTTCTGACCTGCTTTTTTTCCTGGATCTCGGAAAAGAAAGCCCTGCCGTTGTCTAGAGAGCGATTCCAGCCCTTAGCCAGAATCCTGGAGTCGTATCTTGCCTATCGACAGCTCTTTGTACTCCACAGGGTTAACAAAACTCCTCCTGTGTGTTCTCTAGAGCCTTTCGATTCCCGAATCTATGTCGGGCGAGGGAATTTTGTCAAGGGCAAGGTGGTGAACTGCTAATAAGCATCCTGAGCCAGAAAGTGGTGGTGGTGGAGTTGGGGTGGCAGGGATCTGGCACTGTTTCAGCCATTAGCTCTGGAGGAGCACCAGCACGAACGAGCTGGAGTGCCCATTTTATCTGTGCTTGGGGAGAGCTTTTTCTTGGTCGGTTTGCTCTTAATGTGACAGCATTAAGCTGTGGATAAAGCTGCTGTGGGGCCTGGAGCGTCTCTCTCATCAGCAGAGGCTTGAGAGCCCTGGAGAAGAGCAGCCCGAGAGGGAACTTGCTCAATGCTCAGCAACAGCTAAAGAGTAGGCAGGGGACAAGAGAATGGGACCAGATCCTCCTCGGCAATGCCCAGCAACAGGACAAGAGGCAGCGGGCACAAACTGGGAACCTAGGAGGTTCTCTTTGGACATAAGAAGAAAATTCTTTCATGTGAGGGTGCTGGAACTCTGGAGCAGGCTGCTCAGAGAGGTTGTGGAGTCTCTTTCTCGGATTCCAAATCTGCCTGGGCAGCCTCCTGCGGGTGATGCTGCTCTAGCAGGCAGCCTGAACAAGATGATCTCCAGCAGTTCCTTTTGTCCTCCACCATGCTGGGTTCCGTGGGACTGATGCCAAGGAGCTGTGCTCCTCTGGGAGGATGATTTTGCTGGAATGCAGCTTCATTCATTTCCTCTGGTTCTCCCATGACTGATCCAGGTGCCCTTTGTTCCCTCAGGGTATAATGCCACAGTCTTAGCCTATGGACAGACTGGATCTGGGAAAACTTTCTCCATGGGAGGTGCCTACACTGCCAATCAAGAGCACGAACCAAGCATGGGGATCATCCCCCGGGTCATCAAACTGCTGTTTAAGGAGAAGGAGCAGAGACAGGAGTGGGAATTTGTCCTCAAGGTTTCTTATTTAGAGGTAAAAATGGTTTTAATTCTCAAACTGCTACAAAATTATAAATTTGACATAGAGTGAGCTTTAATGAGGCCTCCTCCTTTGAGTGACATGTATTTATTAAATCAAAACTCAAGATCACCTAAGACTAGGGGCAGAGTGCTTAGAAACTGCCCACCACAATAAAGGGCCTGGAGATGCTGGTTGGTAGTTGGCTAAATATGTGCCAGAGTGTGCCCAGGTGGCCAAAAAGGCCAACAGCATCCTGGCTTGTCTCAGAAATAGTGTGGACTGCAGGAGCAGGGCAGGGATTGTCTCACTTGGTACTGGTGAGGCCACACCGTGGACACTGGGTGCAGTTTTGGGGCCTTCACTACAAGAAGAACATTGAAATGCTTTAGAGCATCCAGAGAAGGGCAACAAAACTGGCGAAGAATCTAGAGAACAGAGCTGGTGAGAGGTGGCTGCGGGCACTGGAGTTGTTCAGCCTGGAGAAGAGGAGGGCTAGAGAAGACCTTCTCACTCTGCAACTCGCCGAAAGGAGGTTGGAGTGAGGTGGATGTTGGCCTCTTCTCACAAGGGACAAGAGACAGGATGAGAGGAAATGGCCTCCAGTTGTGCCAGGGGAGATTTAGTTTGGATGTGAGGGCCGAGGTCTTCACTGAGAGGGTTGGCAGAGGGTGCCAAAGGCAGTAGTAGAATGATCATCCTTGGAGGGGTTTGAAAGCCATGCAGGTGTGGTGCTGAGGGGCAGGGTGTAGCAATGACCTGGCAGTGCTGGGTAAGACTTGATGATCTCAATGCTGTGGGCTTCACCACTGATGTGAAATCAATGTTGGTAATTTGGAAATCTTTCATTTTCTTGTGGGAGTGTATTAATCTGTGGGAAAACACCACTCAGGTAGCAAGGGCGGGCAAGAGCTTTCTGCACAGGTAAATCCTCTTCCAGAGAAGGGGAGGCTCAGAGAAGGGACAGAACTCATTGCTCTCTACAACTACCTGAAGGGAGGCTATAGCCAGGTGGGGTTGGTCCTTTTTCCCAGGCAGCTAGGGACAGGACAGGAGGACACAGCCTCAGGCTGTGCCAGGGCAGGAAGAAGTTCTACATGGAAAGTGTGATTGGCATTGGGATGGGCTGCTAGGGGAGGTGGTGGAGTCACCATCTCTGGAGGTGTTTAAAAGGAGACTGGATGAGGCACTTAGTGCCATGGGTTAGTTAATTAGAAGGTGTTAGGTGATAGGTTGGACTCTATGATCTCAAAGGTCTTTTCCAACCTGGTTGCTTCTGTGATTCTGTCGCTTTCAAACAAAACAATTCTGTGGTGTTGATGTCAGTTGTCTCCAGTGAGGCTGCTGACTCTGGACTGTTCTGCTGCTTTCAGATCTACAATGAGGATATTCTGGACCTGCTGTGCCCGTTGAGAGACAGATCTCCAATCAGCATAAGGGAAGATCCTAAGGAAGGCATAAAGGTCTGTAGTCCTACTGAATGTGGGCACGGGAGAGGGTGATGTGGCTCAGGGAGGATATTTTGTCTGACTGCTTGAGCTCTGCTTTGGTTTAGCACATAGGAAACCATCACAACTACTCATTTCAAAACTGAGCTGTTGGGTATAGGCTCACAGGATGTCAGGGGCTGGAAGTGACCTAACGTGTTCATCCAGTCCAACCCCCCTGCCACAGCAGGACCAGACGATCTAGCTCAGGGCACACAGCAATACATCTAGATAGGCCTTGAAGGTCTCCAGAGAAGGAGACTCCACAGCCTCTCTGGGCAGCCTGTGCCAGTGCTCTGGAACCCCTCCTGATCTGGAATTCAGAGTGAGGTTTTCCTGAGAGAATCCATCCCAGGCCTCTGCCTTGAAGTGAGACTTGTTGAGATGCATCACACACAGGTTTCACTTTGCCTCTGCAGCCTGAGACCCAGGATAGCTTTCCTGATTTCAGCTGGGGTGAAGAGGAAGCAGAGGATTAATGCTGCTTTCTTCCTGCACACAGATTGTAGGGTTAACAGAAAGGAAAGTCTCCTCTGCCCAGGACACTGTGTCCTGCCTGGAGCAAGGCAACAACTCCCGCTCGGTGGCCTCCACGGCAATGAACTCGCAGTCCTCACGCTCTCATGCCATCTTCACCATCTGCATTGACCAGAGAAAGAAAAATGACAAGTGAGTGTCATCACACAGCCTCTGCTGGCAGCTGTTGGAGGGCAGACTTGCTCCAAATGCTGTAATCCTGCCCTTCTCTCTGGGGCTTGGCTACGCTCAGCTGAGCTCCTCTTGGCACAGTTCCTTTGTTTGGCTGTCTGATGCAAAGTGCATTTTTCAGCCCAGTAGCTTGACTAATAACCACTGAACTGCTCCTTCCCTAACTGCTTAAGAGAGTAAAATAGTCTTGTTTCTGCCACAGGAACAGCAGTTTTCATGCCAAGCTACACCTGGTTGATTTGGCTGGCTCGGAGAGACAAAAGAAGACCAAGGCTGAGGGAGACCGATTGAAAGAAGGTCTGTAGGGAAATGGAGCAGAACTACAAGTGGGTAGATTTAGATTAGATGTTAGGAAGAAGTTCTTCACTGTGAGGGTGGTGAGACACTGGAACAGGTTGCCCAGGGAGGTGTTGGAAGCCTCATCCCCAGAACTGTCTTAAGGTCAGGCTGGATGAGGCTCTGAGCAACCTGATCTAGTGTGAGGTGTCCCTGCCCAGGAAGTGTTTAAGGACAAGGTGGATGAGGCTCTGAGAAACCTGATCTGGTTGATTTTTGAGGTCTCTGGCAATTTTATGATTCTGTGCCTGGGATAATTTGAGTTTCCTAACCATTTTTGAGATAATAAATTGAGTCAGGAAAAGCAAAGCTGTTCTTTAACCTTTAGAATGTGATTATTTTTCTTTTCTTTTTAACATTTAAGTTTTTGTTTTATAAGGATAGGAAAATGACTGCTTGTGATCTGTTAAGACTGCTCTTTTCACTGTTCCCTCTTTGTGTGCAGGCATCAATATAAACAGAGGCCTCCTCTGCCTGGGCAATGTCATTAGTGCTCTTGGTGATGAAAATAAGAAGGGTGGGTTTGTCCCCTACAGAGACTCGAAGCTCACAAGGCTGCTGCAAGGTAAGAGGCAGGTGATGGTAAAGCTGAAATCTACAGAGCTGGATGTGAAGTGATCAGCAGTTTTAAGTGGGCCAATATGTTGGTGTAAAACCAAAGGCTAAGATGCTATGCAGCTTGATAGGAACCAAAAATGTTCTTAGCCAGGTGTCCTTGCCTATGGCAGGGGGTTGGAACTGGATGATCTTTGAGGTCTCTTCCAAACTAAACCATTTTATGATTCTAGTTAATGTTGGAATTTTGGTGTCTGGGAGACACCATGGGAGAGCTTGAGTGGTGTTGTGGAGGAGAAGTGAAGGGAAAACCTGAGGGAACTGTGCCAGAAATGGCACATAAATTACAGCAGTTATTTAGCAGGGCAATGCTACTGGGGCTGGAGTCATAGCTTTGGGGCTCTGGCTTTTTAAAAAGTGTGGCACTGAGTGGGACAGAGGAGAAAGCAGGTAAGATCACCACAAAATGTAGCTGGATACCTTCTCTTAGCCATAGCATGGAGATGCACTCATGCAGTCTTGGTTATCTTGGTATAAGTACAGACTGGGAGATGAAGGGATGGAGAGCAGCCCTGCAGAGAAGACCTTGGTGCTGGGCATGAGCTGGCAATGTGCACATGCAGCTCAGAAGCAAACATTCTCCTGGGCTGCCTCCCTAGCAGTGTGGGCAACAGGTCAAGGGAGGGGATTTTGTCCCTTTGCTCCACTCTAAGACCCCACTTGCAGTGCTGGGTCCAGCTCTGGAAAGATGTGGACCTGTTTGAGCTGGTCCAGAGTAGGCTACAAAAATGGCCTGAGGGCTGGGACTTCTCTGCTGAGAAGCCAGGCTGAAAGAGTTGGGGTTATTCAGCCTGGAGAAGAGAAGGCTCTAAGGAGACCTTGTGGCCTTTCAGTATTTAAATGGCCCTGTAAGAAAGCTGGGGACAGACTTTTTAACAGGCCTGTTGTGATAAGACAAGAGGTGATGGTTTGGAACTAGAAGAGGGAGATTTAAACTGGATTTTTTCCACTGGGACACTGGGCCAGACTGCCCAGAGGGGTGGTAGGTGAAACATCCCTGTCCAGGGCTGTGAGCAACCTGCTCTAGTTGTAGATGCTAAGTGCAGGGGGGTTGGGCTCAGATGATTTTTAAAGATCCCTCCCAAAGTAAAACATTCTATCACCTTTATAATGCTGCCTTGTTAGTCTGTCTTGCTCCTTCTCAACGATGCCTTGTTTTCCTCCTCAGACTCTCTGGGTGGTAACAGCCACACTCTGATGATTGCCTGTGTAAGCCCAGCAGATTCCAACCTGGAAGAAACTCTCAACACTCTGCGTTATGCTGACAGAGCAAGGAAGATCAAAAATAAGCCAATTGTCAACGTTGATCCTCAAGCAGCTGAGCTGCATCACCTGAAGCAGCAGGTACATGTTGAGGTGTAGGTCTGTCCTTTGGGTACTGAGCTTAGTGAGCAGCTCTGTGGAGGAGGATCTGGGAGTGCTGGTGGACAAAGCTACTCCTGAGCCAGCAGTGTGCCCTCATGGCCATGAAAATCTGTGGTCTCCTGGGGTGCATTAGGAAGAGTGTGGCCAGCAGGTTGAGGCACATTCTCCTCCTTCTCTGTTGTGTCCTGGTGAGGCCACAGCTCAAGTGTCCAGCTCTGAGCTCCCCACTTAAGGAGAGTCCAGGCGCTATTGGAGAGAGTCCACAGAAATGCTGAGGGGCCTGGAGCATCTCTATGAGGAGGAAACCTTGAGAGCCCTGGGGCTATTTAGCCTCAAGAAGAGCAGCCCCAGAGGGGATCATATCAATAGGTAAAGGGTAGTGGACAAGAGGATGGGGCAAGAATTTGTCCTGTTTCTGGGGACTCTTTTGAGTCAATGAGCACACACTGGAAGCCAGGGGTTTCCCCATCAGCAGGAGGCAATGTTACTGTCCTGTGATGCTGCCAGAGCCCTGGAGCAGGCTGCCCAGAGAGGCTGTGGAGTCTCCTTCTCCGGAGAGACTCCAAACCTTCCTGGGCGACCTGCTGTGGGTGACTGCTGTAGCAGGGGCACTGAGCCCAGGGGTCCTTTTTCTTGTTACTCTATGGGAAAGCTTTTTAAATTATTACTTATTTGCCTTCCCAGGTACAACAGCTGCAGGTGCTGCTGCTGCAGGCCCATGGAGGGACCCTGCCAGTGTCTATCAAGTAAGTTTTGTAGCTTAATGTTCATTGTAACTGGTGGCCATCAGACAGCTGCAAAGGCTCTGCATCTCCTTTGCTCTAGGCAGTGCAGGACAGTGAGGCTGCAGCAAAGTAGTTGCTTTCTAGTGAGATCTGGACAGGCTTTATTCTCCTTTAGTTCTTTTTTTTTTTTTTTTCCTGTCCCAGTTACTGAAATTCCATGTGTGGATGGGTTATTAGTTTTGTATCAAGCCCCTTAAGACTGCAAAAATCCTCTTGTAGGAAATGAGAGGATCTGGGCAATGTCTCTTAAGCCAAGATTTCATTCCCAGATCCATCCCTTCCTTGTCTAGCTCTCAATGTATGGCTCCTCTGTCTTTCCTCTAAAAACCATAAAATGCAAGGAAGAGTTGGAGTGGGTGGGTGCTGTCCTTGGAGGGTATTTGAGAAGCCAAATCCCAAGGTATCTGGGGAATTTCAGTGGCATTACAGACTCTGAAGTTGTGTTTGTAAGCAAAGTGGTCCTCAATATTCCAGCAGCATGGCCCCTTCTGAGAACCTGCAGTCCCTGATGGAAAAGAACCAGTCCCTCATGGAGGAGAATCAAAAGCTGAGCCAAGGGCTGAGTGAGGCTGCTGGGCAGACAGCACAGATGTTGGAGAAGATCATTCTGGTAAGACTTAGTTACCCAAGAGGAGCTTTAAGTTCCCTTTTTAGCTGAAGATTAATCAGTAGCAGCTCCTATGCTAATGGAATGATGGGAATCTATCTCCTTAACATTCCTTTCACACTCCTTTCACATCTTTAGCCATGAAAAGTCTCCTAGAGCCTGCCAGAGCCTTCAGTGGGCAAAAGTGGGTCTGAATCTTTCAGCTCTTGTTTTAATGATTTAAATTTCACATACTCTTTCTCTCTCTCTTTCTCCCTTACCTTACTCTGCTTTGTTTTAACTCACCACATTGGAAATCCTTGCTAAAAAGTCTAAGCAAACCGATGGTGATCACTCAAGATCTTCCCCTGCATTGATTTGCCACAGACTGGCAACATATCTCTTGCTACAAACAAATCAGCTGTTTCCTGGCTCCTTGTCTTGCTTTTCCTACAATTCAGTATCATTCTGACTTCTAGATAGAGCAAGAAAATGAGAAGGTGAATTCCAAGCTGGAGCAACTTCAGCAACATGCTGCGTAAGTCTGCCTCTGCACTCTGCTCCTGCTGAGGCTTTCAGCACTGAATGTGATTGTGGGGATAAATTGGCCCTTCCAAGGAGGACATTAAGGTGCTTGAGGGGGTCCAGAGAGAGGCAATGAAGCTGGTGAAGGGTCTTGTGAGGAGCTACTGGGGTTATTTAGCCTTGAGAAAAGGAGGCCTGGGGAGAGCTCCTCACTGTCTACAACTCCCTGAAAGGAAGTTGTAGTGAGGTGGGTGTCAGTCGCTTCTTCTGAGTGAGAACAAGAGGAAGTGGCCTCGAGTTGTACCAGGGGAGGTTTAGGTTGGACATTAAGAGCAATGTCTATGCTGAAAGGATTCTCAAGATGCCCAGGGCGGTGGTGGAGTCCCCATCATGGAGGGGTTTAAAAGCTGTCAAGATGTGATGCTGAGGGACACAGTGCAGTGCTGGGTTAATGGTTGGAACTGATCTTAAAGACCTTTTCCAGCCTAACCAATTCTGTGATTCCATGGATACAGTCAGTCTGTGTCTGTTCACTCAGAACTTATTGGTGTGTTCAGGGGGGAAGGTTATTTCTTAGTGGCATGCGTGACACCAAGATGCCATGCAGTGCTCCTGGGCTTACTCTGGTGTCTGCATTGCAGATGCAAGGTTGATCTGCAGAAGCTGGCAGAGACTGTAGAAGATGAGGAACTGAAAGAGAACGTGGAGGTGATTCGCAACCTGCAGCAACTGTTGTCTGAGTTGCAGGTAAGGCTTGTGCCAAGCAAGCTGAGTTATGAAACCTAAGGTGGTTCTGCTGACTCAGTGATCTTTAAAGGTCTTTTCTCAACCTTTATGATTCCACTTTGCACAAAGCTTGCTTAAGAAGTTCAGGAATTACAAGCGTGAAATGGATTCTTGTTATCCACTTCAAAACAAGCTGTCCTGCTGTGCTTTTAGTGCTGCAGAGAAGCCACTTGAGTGGCTGCTTGTGGCTGGGGGAGGGAAGAGCTTCCATAAGAGAATGTGGTAGTGGGAGATCAGCATGGATTTACAACCCAAAAGTTGGAAGAAAGATTATAAACTTGGTAGTATTCATGAATCACAGAAACATTCTGGTTGGAAAAGACTCCCTCCAGGATCGTCCAACCCAAATGGCAGGGACTTGAAATTGTTACACAAAGATATGGCAGTGTCTGTTTAACTGAGGAGCTTCTCTGTCTTCCCTTTCCAGACATTCCTTCTGTTCCCAGACTCTTTACACTTGTGAGGAGCTGGCTGCCAGTGCTAGAGTTCAAGGAAGAGTAGAAAGAATGCTTTGTCCAGCCAGTTTGGGAGGAGTGTGCTCACCTTGCTAAAAAAAAAGAGGAAGGCAATGACCTCTTCTTTCTGGAGAGAGGAGGGCTTCTTTGTTTTCTGTCATTATAGGCCAGCAAACTGTTACCACCTTCATTTTACTTCCTCATCTGTCACTTTCTAATTACATTTTCTTGTTTGTCCTCTACAGACTGAAAGTGCTGTTGCAATGGAAGAGATGACCAAGTCTGAGCAGGATGCTTCAGAGGTAGGTGAGGGCAGACCAGAAGAGCAGCCTGCATGGGCATGGCTTTAGCATCTCATCATGTACCTCCATCCTTGTACTGGTTCTCTAGTCTGAGTGGTTTGTGTCGCTTCTGCATGTGTTGCCTTTCTCTACTCCTCTTTCCTCAGCATCTTCCAGATCAAGAACCTGTTCTCATTTCTCAGCAGCTGATTTTTTTTTCTTTCTTTTAATGTAAAAGAATTATTGTGATCATATAAAAAGCTTTGGCTTGACCCCTGCTGCTCATTGCTGTATCCCTCCCAGGAAGCAGAAGTGGGCCAAGATAGCAAGAGGGCCTCTGACTACAGCACTCAACATGCCCTCCGCCAAGCACAGATGTCCAAAGAGCTGCTTGAGCTGAACAAAGTCCTGGCTTTGAAAGAGGCACTTGCCAAAAAAATGACTGAGAATGGCAGTCAGCTGGAGCCCATTCAGACCCAATACCAGGTAAAGTCTCCTTCCTGTAAGCCTGTGATCAGCTTCTCTCCCAGTTAATACAGCCACCAAGGAAGGAAGGGAGTAGATCTGTCTTCTCATCAACGTGTTCTTATTGAGTCTGTGTTTCCTGAAGTGGGTCATGGCCCCTTGGGCATAGCAGAGAGTTAGCTATAGGTGTCAGCAGGGCAGATGAGGGGCTTGAGCAAGCCCAGCTATCTACAGATAGCTCTATCACCAGCAGATGGCCCTTGCCCTCATACTAGCTCTCAGCCACAGGCCATTCTATGTGAAATGAGCTTCTCTGCTCTCTACTTAGAGGTTTGCTTGGCTGCACCAATCCAAAATGCCAGTTCTGTGCTGTGATCTCTCAGTACAACCAGCTGCCCTGGCTTGCCCTGTTCAGGAGCTGTGCTAGGATCTCCCATCTCTGAAACTGTTCAACCAGAACTTCTAGTTTATGGTTCTGTGATTCAAGTGCCCTTTTGACCCTCTTACTGCTTTTAGAGAAGGTAATCTATGGTCTGTAACATGGTTTCTTGAGGCCTCTTGTCTTAAAGTTTTGTCTCAGTGTAATTTCAAGGTTGTTTTTTTATTTGGAGGCTTCCTTCTCTTATCCTTTCCAGACTAATATCAAGGATCTGGAATTGGAGGTCAGCAGTTTGCAAAAAGAAAAGGAGGAGTTGACCCTTGCTTTGTTCATGGCCAAGAAGGATGTCAACCAAGCCAAGTAAGAATGCCTCTGTCAGCTGCGTGGCTTAGAGCACTGAAAGCTGTGCTGATGCAGCTGTGGAAATCCATTGTGTCCCCCTCCTGTTTGTGAAACTCTTAGTTTGGATGCAGATGCCACCTGAGCTGTGTGAACTGCAGCAGCTTCCTCTTTCATAAGCTCTCTAAAGCTGGAGAGTGCCTGTTTGAGAATAACAGCAACTGGGGCAGGGGCTTGGTTTTAAAATGTGATCTCTTCCCAGACTGAGTGAGAGGCGTCGGAAAAGGCTGCAGGAGCTGGAAGGGCAAATCAATGAGCTGAAGAAAAAGCTGAATGAGCAATCCAAGCTCTTAAAGCTGAAGGAATCTACAGAGCGCACTGTCTCCAAGCTCAACCAGGAGATCAGGGTAAGCAGCCCTCGACAGGCAGTACTCAGCCTTGCTCTGATGTAGACAAGGCAGCTTCCAGGCAGACAATGCTCACCTCTGCTCTGTGAGACTGTGAGCACCAGATTTTGGCAAGGTGCCTTTGGCTCCATCATCACAGGCTCATAAGATGCCAGGGGTTGGAAGGGACCCAAGGAGTTTGAGTCCAACCACCCTGCCAGAGCGCAGGACCAGACAATCTAGCACAGATCACAGAGGAGTACATCCAAACAGGCATTGAAAGGCTCAAGAGAAGGAGACTCCACAACCTTTCTGGGCAGTCTGTTCCAGTGCTCTGGGACCCTTCCAGGCAAGAAGTTGCCCCTTGTGTTGAGCTGCAACCTCCTGTGCTTCAAACTTGCACCCATTGCTCCTTTGTCCTGTCCCAGGGAGCAAGTGAGCAGAGCCTGTCCCCCCTCTCTCCTGACCCCCAGCCCTCAGAGATTTATGAACATTGATTCAGTCTCCTCTCAGTCTTCTCTTCTGCAGACTAAGCAGCCCCAGGTCCCTCAGCCTCCTCATAGCCCTCCACTTGACCCTCTCCAGCAGATCCTTGTCCCTCTGAAACTGGGGAGCCCCAAACTGAAGGCAGTACACAAGATGAGATCTGACTAGGACAGAGTAGAGGTGGAGGAGAACCTCTCTTGATCTGCTGGACACACTCTTTTTAATACACCCCATGAGCACAACTGCTGCTGCAATATGACAAGCAGGTGACTGTTGAGACTTAGAGGAATGAAAAGTCCAAAGTGGCTAATAATTTATGGCCTCCACTTGACTCTACTTTGATATCCATATGTGTACTCTGTGTGTGTTTGGTCCTCCCTTTTTGCCTTAAGAAATTTAATTCTTGGCTTTTAGTACTTGGAGAGCATCCTTTAGCCACATACCAAGTGGGCAGCACGTGGTAACATTTCCCATCTGCCTCTTCCCACCCCTGACATGCTGTGGCAATGTGGGTTGAAACTCCCCGGAAGACAAACCCTGGACAATTCTTCCAGCCATTTCTATTTTTCAGGAGATGAAAAGCCAAAGGGTCCAGCTGATGCGCCAGATGAAAGAAGATGCTGAGAAATTCAGGCAGTGGAAGCAGCAGAAGGACAAGGAAGTGATCCAGCTGAAAGAAAGGGTGAGCAAACAACCCCCAAGCTCTGCCTCCCTCTGAAGTGTGAAATAAGTCATTGGAGTGTTAGCTGCAAAGCATCTCAAAACCATCTGGAGAGTGCTTTGAAGATAACTTCAAGTTCATATGGTTGCCACCTTCCCCCAGTTGTCATAAATAGTCTTCACTTGCACATGTCTGGAGGCCTCAGAGCTATCAACACAGTCGTAAGGACTCAGCTCTAAAGCAGAAGGAAAAAAACAAAACCAAACATTTAGTGTTTTGAAGCACTTAAAGGTATAGGTGGTCCTGCAGAGGGAGAGGGGTTGGACTGGATGAGCTATTGAGGTACCTTCCAACCACTGACACTCTGATCATGCAAATGGTTTGAAGCTGAGGGAGAGCAGGATTGGACTGGATCTTAGGAGGAAGTTCTTCAGTACACAGGTGCTGAGACTCTGGAATAGGCTGCCCAGGGAGGTTGTGGCTGCTTTCTCCCTGGGCAGGTGTTCAAGGCCAGGTTGGATGAGGCCTTGAGCAGTTGAGTGCAGTTGAGTCTAGTTGAGAGGTGCCCCTGCCCTTGGTGGAGAGGTTGGAGTAGGTGAGCTTTGAGGTCCCTTCCAACCTGAGCCATTCTGTGCTGAGAATGCAAAACTGGCCTTGGGAGTTGGGAGTTTTCCAGCTGCCTTAGCTTTGTTTCCCTGCAGGACCGCAAGAGGCAATATGAGCTGCTCAAGCTGGAACGAGACTTCCAGAAGCAGGCCAATGTGCTCCGGCGCAAAACGGAAGAGGTAAGGAGCCAACACCTCCTACAAACTCCTGACTGCTTCCTACAGGCCTGCAAACTTCTTGGAGGTTCTCATGGGATATGGAAACCCACAGTAGACAGCAAAAAAATGAGCCTGGGTGGTGGATATGAAAGATTACTGCCCAAAAATTCTTTGTAGATGGCTATAGAGAAGAAACTTGTCCTGAAACCATTGTTTTGGATCCTTTCTTCCACTCTTAGGCCTAGAAGCAGATTCTCTTCAAACAGGGAATCTCATAAAAGGAAATGAAGCCCTGGGCACAGTTCTCACTTAAAAAGCCCCTGGGTGCTTTGGGAAACGAAGTCTAAAACCTTTTGAGTTTTCAGACTTTGCAGCATTTAGGCTCCTCCTAAAGCTTTTGCATGGGCAGCTTGGAGCTCCTTCTAGACACTTTAAGCCTAACAGCCTCTTGTTTTCAGGTTGCCTGTAAAAAATGTGGAGGCTGCAAGCCTGGAAGTGTTCAGAGGCAGGTTGGGTGGGACCTTGGGGCTGCTCTAGTAGGAGGTGTCCCTAGCCATGGCAGGAGGTTGGAAGTAGATGATCTTTAAGGTCCCTCCCAACCTGCAGCAGTCTGTGGCTCCAGTCTTGCTTCATTCTCAGCCTTGTCACACTGCAGTCGTTGTCCCAGTGTGAATACCTAACTCAGCAGCAGCTGAAGATGTGAAGGAGCTGCAGCTCAGCTTCCCTGTCAAATGTTTTGCAGGCAGCAGCTGCCAACAAGCGCCTGAAGGATGCTCTGCAGAAGCAGCGGGAGGCTGCAGACAAGCGGAAGGAGACCCAGAACCGGGGCATGGAAGGAGTTGCTGCACGAGTCAAAGTAGGTGACAGTGTGCTGTGCATTCCACCTGGCAGCAAGCTTAGCATGGTCAGCCCAGTGGCTGCTGCTGGGGTTGGTGGTGGGAGAGCAGAGGAATGTGGAGTGGTGTTGAAGGAAGCGATGTGATGACTCCCTTCACCTGGAAGGGACTCGGTCCTGAGGTGGAGCCTGCAGTGAACTCCTGCCCTCTTCTTTTGCCCTCCAGAGCTGGCTTGCAAATGAAGTGGAGGTTCTTGTTAGTACTGAAGAGGCTCGGCGGCACCTTGCAGACCTTTTGGAGGACAGAAAGATCTTGGCACAGGAGCTCCTTCAACTTAAAGAGAAGAAAGAGGCTGGGGAAAACCACCCTCCAAAGCTCAGGGTAAGAGGAGAAAATGCCATCTGCTCTGTCCCACACCTCTGGTTGTTCAGCCAGTAGAGTCACAGAATCATTCACAGTGAGGGTGGTGGGACACCGGCACAGGTTTCCCAGGGAGGTTGTGGCTGCTCCCTCCCTGGAGTTGTTCAAGGCCAGGTTGGATGAGGCCTTGAGCAACCTGTTCTAGTGGGAGGTGTCCCTGCCTATGGCACAGGGGGGTTGGAACTGGCTGAGCTTTGAGCTCCCTTCCAGCCTAAACCATTCTATGATTTTGGCTGGAAGAGACCTCTTAAGATCAGCAAGTCCAACCCTTAACTCATCACTGCCAGGTCACTGCTAACCCATGCCCCTCAGCACCACATCTAAGCTCTGTGGCTTACTTTTATTCACTCCTATTTACCCTTTTGCCTGAGAAGGGAAGGATGGAGATAATCCTTCCTTCCAGAAAGGTCAGCAATGCTACTGTCCTCTGGTACAGAGCTGCTGAGGTAACCTTTCCCTTAATGCAATGAACTGTGAGTGGGTCACAGCCCTACTGAAAGACTGCCAAAGCTGCAGGGCCTGTGTGAAAGCTCAGCCTTGTCTGCTTCCCTTCTCCTCTCCCTCACTTATGTCCACTACTGCACTTTCCTAGAGGCGCACCTATTCCCTCGTGGACTTGAAGACATCAGAGATGGACATTTCCTTATCAAAGCAGATAGAAAGCCTGGAAACTGAGATGGGGCTCAGGTAAGGAAGTACCACAAAGCTGAACTACACAGCTTTGCCTTCACTGGGGTTTTGCTTCCCTCTTATTTCTACCTGCAAGTGTCCTGTCTGACAAAGAGGAAGTGAATTAACTTCTACATAGACACTACAAGTGATGAACTAAGATCATCTCTGCTTCCTGATTTCAGTTTTGTCCTAAATGTGGCAATTATATCCTAAGTGGGAGGGTATGAGGATGCTACTAACATTGCTTTTGTCCTTAGCTGTTTGTGAGCTTTTGCCTGAGGGAAACACTGAGCTGTTAATTAGACTTGTGGAGGAGATGTGATGGTTTGGGAGTTACCCACTGTGTTGGTTCAGGAGTTTTCTGCCCCCCCAACACTTTTGAATTCACTCAGACTCAGCTCAGCTAGCTGGAAGTTAAGGAATGAAGCTTTACGTTCACAGCTCAGCACAATATACAAGCAGATATTGACAATATATTACAAATATTTACAGCTATGTACAGAAACAGGCAAGTTAAAGGTAATACAGAAACACAATGCCCCTCCCAGAAATCAGGGTCCCCAAGAGGGGCTCCCAACCACCCTTCCACCTTCTCTCTACCTTCCATCCTTATCCCAGAATCTGCCTTATATGTCAGGTGAATTAGAAGGATTGGTGAGGGGGGTTAGAAGCAGAATTGGTTAGTTGGGTTACACAGATCCAGCTGGAAGCCAAGAAGAGACCAACAGCCAGAGCTCAGACTACAGTGACTCTGTCTTAACTATGTTTATGTCCTTGTTTTAGTACATCTCAGCAAACCTCTGAGTGAAGTGGACATCACCCTTGTTTTCTTTTTCACAATCTAATTTTCCTCATTAAAACATTCCAATTAGCCTTAAACCAGCACACCTGGTGTGAAACTGCAGCGTGTCCCCCCCCAGTTGCTATATTAAACAGTCAAAACTTGAACTTGGACTCTGGAATACTAGGCTAACAACAACTTCAGCCTGGAGTTTTCTCATGTTGTAACCTCACCCCCATGTGCTCTTCCAAAGGAGTGCCCAGATAGCAGACCTGCAGCAGAAGCTCTTAGATGCAGACAACGGAGATCGTACCAAGCAGCGCTGGGACAGCATCGCCACCATCCTGGAGGCTAAATGTGCTTTGAAGTATCTCCTTGCAGAGGTGAAGTCTGAATTAGCCTATTTTATTGCTAAAAACAAAGGTTCTAAGTCTACTTAGCTTTCAAAGGAAGCGACCAACAGGCTGGCAGCAGACACAAATTCAAGTGGAGAACACTTGTACTGGATGAGGTTTAATCCCCTCACAATTTGAGGTTAAAGTTTTCCCCTGTACAGTAGATCATTTTGAGGAGTGACATCTAGGAAAACAAGGAAGAGGAGAGTGGAATAGTCTGGGAGATCAGCTAAAGCTGTGCTAGCAGAAGGCTTGCATGGGAATAGGATCATATCATAGAATGCCTCAGGCTGGAAGGGACCTTAGAGCTCATCTACTCTGATGTGCGCAGGGACACCTCTCAACTAGACTTGGCTGCTCAAGGTCTCATCTAACCTGGCCTTGAACACCCCACGGAGGAGACATCCACAGCCTCCCTGGGCAGCTTATTCCAGACTATTCCCACCCTCATACTGAAGAACTTCTTCCTAAGATTCAGTCTAAGCCTACTCTGCCTCAGCTTCAAACCGATCCCCCTTGTGCTGCCTCCAGACACCCTCAAGAAAAGTCTCTCTTCAGCCTTCCTGTAGGTTCCCTTCAGGTACTGAAGGCAGCTCTGAGGTCCCCCCAGATTCTTCTCTTGGCTGAAAAACCCCAGGTCCCTCAGCCTCTCCTCATAGCAGAGGTGTTCCAGCCCTTGGATCATCTTTGTAGCCTTTGTAACAAGGAAGAGATGTTTCAGAAGTGAAAGTACCTAAAAATCCCTCCTGAGAAAGCAGGGAAACATGGGGAGTACTCAGAGAGCAGAGGGGAAGCTGTGGGAGAGATGTTGAGATGGGAGAAGCCTGGGCAAGGCTAGGGGTAGGAAAGAGTAGGAATTGGGCCAATGTGGAGTCAAGGAAGGAAGGTAGGGAAGTCTGTCAGTCATGTAGCAGTCCCTGGTGTGTGGAGCTTAAAGGAATGAAGGAGCTAACCTGAAGAAAAAAGGAAATGAATCTCTAACTGCTAACAAGGGTGCTGCTTGGGCTGAGTGGAACCATTTTATTGCTGTCTTCTACTTTTGCTAAGGTACCTGTGCAGTGAATCAGCTCAATGAACTCCTTACCTCAACCCAGAGTGGGGCTTCCTGTTATTTTCCCTCTTATCTTTGTGTGGGGCAGCACAGGAGGTTGCAGCTCAACACAAAGGGCGACTTCTTGACTGGAAGGGTCCCAGAGCACTGGCACAAGCTCCCCAGAGAGGCTGTGGAGTCTCCTTCTCTGGAGCCTTTCCAGTCCTGTCTGGATGTGTTCCTGTATGCCTTGAGCTAGATTGTCTGGTCCTGCTGTGGCAGGGGAGTTGGACTCAATGAGCTCTTTGGGTCCCTTCTGACCCATGACATCCTGTGAGCCTGTGACTCAGTGACCTGAGTAATCCTCTTGCTTTTGTCTTGCAGTTGGTTTCCTCAAAAGTGCAGGAGAGCAAGTTGGAGAGCAGCTTTCAGCAAAGCAAAGCCAGCTACTCAGATGTGCAGAAGATGCTGATGGAAGAGCGAAACCACATCATGGAGATGGAGGCAGAGTTCCAGAATCAGCTTCTGGTGCAGGAACAGCACCACCAGGAAAAGGTAAAACCTGAGAGCTCCTGTGCCCTGGCAATCTGAGTCTTAGATGTGCTCAGAGATAAAGGGATGAGCTGAAATTCACCTGCTGCAGGAGATCTGACCAAGGTTTGTTGGTCTCTTGCAGGCAGTTAACGAAAGTCTGAGACATCTCCGCACTCATCTTCCGTCTTGTTACTGAGTAACTTCTTTCAGTGCTTTAAGTGAGGTTGTTATACCTGAGCCCAAATTCACTTCTGAAGTAGATCAGGACAGAGTCAAGCTGCAAACAGCAGAAAGAATCTCTCTGAAACTGTCAAGGTGTTTGATGCCTGAGCTGCTGGAAGCCTCACCTCTGTCCCCCTCTGCTGTATTTTCAGGTTCTGTACCTGCTTGGCCAATTTCAGCAAAAAGAAGCAGCAGAGAAGAAATTGGAAGATAGTCAGGAGAAACAGCTGCAGGAGCGACTCAAGTTCCAGGTAGGGTGTCCAGACGTGGCTTGGTGGGGCCTGCTCAGGGCTACTTGCTCTTGCTGCTCCACTCTGCTAGCAGCAATGGAAGAGCTTTGGTGTCATATCTTTATGAGCTGCACTCTGTCTTGTAACTAGCAGGATTAAGTGGTGTAGCAAGCCCCTGTGGAAGTGTCTGTGCAGTGGTCAATTAAAGCAAAATCAGTCCTGCTTTTACCTAATTTGGAGAGAAGCCTTGGAAATAGAGGGAAGTTTAGGTCTTGATTGGTTCTACTGAAAGGATCAGCTTCTCTGTGTTGCCATAAAAGGCTTCAAGCAGAGCTGATCTCCTTTGATCTTGCAAAACAGATCCAAACAAAACCTTTCCTGAACAATTCTTTGTGCTACCCTTACACAAGCCTACAGATCTTGTCTCCTCTTGCAACCAGGAGGAAGAGCTGCAAAGAATGGGTGAGAAGAACCAAGAACTTCTCCAGGAGAATGACACCCTTAAAAAGGTAAAGATCTGTGCAGCCAGCAGAGCTGCTCAGCTCCTGGCTTCATGTTGCAAAGCTAACACTTAGGGTTGGGGTTTTTTTGTCCCTCTTAACAGAAACTGCTGCTCCTCCAAACTGCCAGCAAAGAGAAGCTCCATGACAGTCAGGACACATCCTCCAGCTTCCCAGATTCTTATGAATACATTCCACCCAAAGTAAAGATGCTTGTACTGTACTTGGGGTCTTCTCAAAAGCTCTTGTTGGCTATTTCATGGTCTTGGTTTCCTTCTTCTGAGTTGCTTTGTATGTGGCCTCTTGTTCTGCTTGTTCTCTGCTTCAGACAGCCCTTAAGATTTCTGGTTTCAGAATACTTCTGAAAGCAGCTTGCAATCATGTTTAAATCTTTTCTTTTAAAAGAAAACAGACAGCAACCCCCAAACTTAGCTCCTCCATGCCCAATCACACCTGGCTCTGTATCTTCCTGAACCCAGCTCTTCTGTCTTGCTCTCCAACATCTGCATTTAGGGAGCAAGGCAGAAAGCTTAATCATTGCCTTTGTAAAAGAGAGAGCTCTTTGTGATGGGGAGGAATAAATCATCTAAAACTCTTACCAAGACTGCCACAAATCTATGAACTTTCCAATCATTTACCAACTATTTATTTTTAAACTCTATCAGTTTAAAGAGATTGAAATGTTAATCTCTAACAACCTAATCTGTAGTCTCCTCCCTAATCTCGATATCCTTCTGGGCTCTCTGGGGCTGAATCTTTGGTCTCCTCCCTAATCCTGTACCTTTCTGGGCTGTCTGGGAGGACTGGGGCTGAATCTTTGGTCTCCTCCTATCCTTCTGGGCTGTGTGGGAGGACTGGGGCTCTGGTGGTGGGACTCTCAAGGACCTTGAAATGCAAACCTTGAGGCCTCAGTCTTTAATTTCTGTGCCTAGCCAAAGGCTCGCCGGCAAACGACAGCCAAGCCTCTAGCATCAGCCTTAAAAATAGACATGGATGAGCTGTTCTCTGATTCAGAGGAGTCTGGAGGGGAGCAAGAGGATGAAGAGTGGGTGCAAGAAAAACCAGTCAAAGGAGCAAAAAAGTCCATGCCTGGGGTAAGATTCAGTTGTTTGGGTTTTTTTTTCTTTTTTTTTTAGTTTATCATTACCTATGACTTGGGAATGACTTGGATCTGTACAGGGAGATTTCAGCATCTCCACTATAGTTCTGAAAACCTTTAATGCAGCAGTGCTGTTGGCACTGGGTGTCTGTGGCCCTCTGGCAGGCAGCATTTGCTCTTTCTATAGTCAGCAACACTTTCCCAAAGAGCTTTTCCTTGGACAAGTCAACTTCTGTCATAAGGAACACAAGTTCTGTCCTGCTACCTGTGGCTGAAGTGGGCTGTGTGTTTCAGACAGCAGCAAAGCAGCCCTTCTAACAGCCTTAGTCCTTCAAGGAGGCTGGGGAAGGAGGGGTGGGCTGTCACGTTCCTGTCTGCTGTCCTGCTGCCCAGTTTAATCCTAATGGGATGGAGAAGATGATCTGAATCACAGGCTGGTAGAGCTTGGAACAGACTTGCAGAGATCGAGTCCAACCCCTCCTGCCAAAGCAGGATCATTCAGGGCAGGTCACACAGGAAGGCATCCTGGGGGTTTTGCAAGTCTCCAGAGAAGGAGACTCCACAGCCTCTGGGCAGCTTGCTCCAAGGCTGTCAACCTCTCCACAAAGTGTCTCCTTGTGTTGAGGTGGAACCTCCTGTGTTCCAGCTTGTACTTGCTGTTCCTTGTCCTATCGTTGGGCACCACCCAAAAGTGCCTGGCACCTTCATCTGGACACCCACCTCTCAGGCATTTATAGATCGATCAGATCCCCTCTCAGCCTTTTCTCCAGCCCCAGGTCTCACAGCCTTTCCTCACAGGAGAGATGTCCAAGTGCCACTACCAACCAGCCTCTTTGGGCTTAAATTGCTGCAAAGCTGCACCTCTGGGACACATCACCTTCTGCTTTCATGGGGCTGTGCTTACCTCATAGTTCACTACTGAGTCGCACCAGGCCCTGCTTGAAAAGTCTGTCCCTGTCTTTCTGATAGGTGCCCTTCTGAAAATCAGTCTCTCTTCCTCTAGCTGGCATCTTGTGGACAACTTGAAGGCAGGGGCTGGGTAACTGGAGAGGTTTCTCTTGGCCATGCCAAAGCATCTTTGGGATGGCTCTGTTGGTGCCAAGCCCTCGTTTCTTTTCCTTCAGTGCAGGGCTCACAGTGGAACAAAGAGCTTGGGGCTGGTGCTAGTCCTTTAGGCTGCTTGGGGTGGTGACAGTCAAGGTGCAGCCTGTGAAACCTCACAGCTCTTCCTGCACAGCTCTCTTCTCTCCCGCAGTGCTCCTGCAGGGGCCGGTGCAGCAACCGGCAGTGCGGCTGCAGGAAGCAGAAGCTGGACTGCACCGGGGGCTGCAGCTGTGACTCAGCCAGGTGCAGGAACAGAAACACTGACTCCCCGGACCTGTCTGCTACTGCCTCTGTCAAGGTAAGGCTTCTGCACCTTCCTTAAGTGCTTCAGGCTTTAGTTGTGGTGATTTAAGTACAAAGTTTCTTGCTGCAGTAGCAGACGGGAACCTGCACCATGTCCCAGGCCACCTCAATTTACTGCTGCCAGTTGTCAGCTGTGCATCTGAGGACAACTGAATCACCTTTACCTCAAAGGGCTGCAGAAACCTTCACTCATTTTCAGATTGTTTTAAGAATGGAAAGGATAACTTGGATGGTAGCATCAGGAAGGTTTATGAGCCAGCCTGAAGGTCATTGGAACTACTGCTATAAGTGTCTGTCTTGCTCCTGGCTCTTAGGGTTTTGAAGCAGGGACCTCCCACAGTAGTTCTTTCACTGAGCATCATGAGGCCAGGTGCCTGCAGAGGCATCCTGGGTGTGAAGTACCTCACAAGAAGGTGGCTCAGTGTCTTCAGCTGTTGGTGGAAGGGATGGAGATTGTTAGTGCCTCAAAAGAGTTCTGCCCCTCCAGGATGCCACTGGGTCTGAGGACCAAACAAGGGAAAGCTTCGAACTCAAAGATCCCACTCAAGTGGATACAGAGCAGACCTTCTTTGGCCCTGTGAGCATCCCACTGGCCTCAAAGGTACTGCCTGAAGATGAGAGCTGTGGGTCTGAATGTGGGTGCAGCTTGTTTGTGGCTAGTGGTAAAACCCCAGGCTGAGGAGCTGCTCCTGCTAGACCATTCTGAGCAGTCTGCAGCTGTCCAGCCAGCCTGGATTTGTTTGGAGTCTGGTGGGACCAGAGAGAAGATCTGAGGGCTGGAGCACCTCTGTGAGGACAGGCTGAGAGTTGGGGTGGTTCAGACTAGAGAAGGCTCTGGCCAGATCTTAGAGCAGCCTTAGAGTATCTTAGGCTAGCTGGGAAGGGACTTTGTGAGAAGGCATAGAATGACAGGTTGAGAGCTGTTGGCTTCCAACTGGGAGAAGATAGTGACCAACTCCAAAATTCTCTTTGCTTTTCTGCTAGGTCCTGAGGGACATCACAGAAGAAGATGTGTTTGTGAAGAAGCCCAACACTGATGCTTCCCAGATGGTGAGAGAAATTTTGCCACCAAACACATGGATTCCCTTACCCTATGGGTACCCTCTGCACACTGTTCCAATGTTGCCTCTTCCTGCTCAGCTCCTGAGTCTGTCCTTACCACTGTGACTTCAGTTCAGCACTTCTTCTGCAGTGCAGGCTGCTGCCTTCTTCAGCATGGTGACCAATTCTAACCTTCTTTTTATTTAACTTTTCTGCTAGGTCCTGAAGGATCTCATAGACCAAACTGTGTTAGAGAAGCAGCCCAGCCCTGATGCTTCCCAGCTGGTAAGAGATGAGTGCCAGGAGAACCAAGCACCACATGTAAAGAGAAAGAAGAGGATGCTGAGCAGCACCACTGGCTTCTTCTCTGGCTGCACCCCGGTCAAGTCACCAAGCCCAGACACTATCCTGGCCCAGGATTGTTCTCTCTCTTTCTAGACCACACTCATGGTGACTTTAATAACTGTTGGGAGCTCTTGCTGCAGCAAAAGCCTCTGCTGCCTCTCGTGCCTGACAGCTTCTGGCCTCAGCAAGGGAGTCAAACCCCATCTTGTGTCCTGTTCTCTGTAAATATTGATGTGTTGGTAGGAATCACTCCTCTGGAATTCCTGTTGTGAGTGGAGCTGCTTCTATCCTGGTTGCTCATTCCAGCCCCTGCCTTCCTCCTGAGCTGTGACCACGGTGGGGACAGAACCATCCATAACCTTGCAAGAACTTTGATTTGCACTGGAATGCTGCTGCTGTCTCTCCCAGTACAGCAAGACCTGTTCCAAGCTGCTGTGTGAGGCCCACTGGTGCTTGATGCCAAGGAGGCACTCTCTGTACTCTTAACCAAGCTAGCAGTGCTGCTAGGGTCAGTGATTCTGCACCCTTAGGGGCACAGGTGCAGCCTTGTTCAATGAAGCGAGAGGTTTGCTAGCTCTTGTGAATAGTGTAGGCATTTTAACTTGGTTTTATAGCTCTAATAAAATAACTCTTAAACCTGGCTGTTAATCTTGCTTTCTTCTATACCACTCAACCCTGCTCTCGAAACTGTTGTGGCAGTGGTGGTCTGAGGGCTGGGAGCAGATCCCTTTTCAGAAAGAAGCTAGCCCAAGCCAGGCTGCTCCTTTCTCTTCCCCTCCTCACCCCTCTGGCATCATCTTTGAGTCACAACTTGAAGAAAGTTGACAACTGCAGTTTAATTTTTTTTTTTCCCTCTTTTCTCCCTGAGCCAGTGTGAGAACCCAGGCCTAGAGGTGCTTCAGCACTGCCCCTTCCCTGAGAGCTCTGCCTCCTTGCCTAGGCTTTCACTCTGTGCAGGCCTTTCTGCAGAGGAGCTGCTCAGACATGCCTTTAATAAACACCAAAGGATCATTACCTGCTTTCTCCTCATTACTAGCACTGTGACCTACCCCTTGCACTCCTAAAAGGAACAAGCCTGGAGGAGAGGAGCAGGCATAAAATCATGTAGGCTGGAAAACATAAAGATCAAGTTAGCCCAGCAGTGCCAAGTCATCACATAGTCATGGCTTTTAATCTCCAGTACTGTCCTGGGCAGCCTGTTCCAGGCCTTGGCACACCTTTTGGAAAAGATTGTTCCTGATGGCCAATGTCACCCTCCCCTGAGTGCATGTTTCCTGTGAATCCTGCAAGCCCAGCCCCATGTCATCTCACACACACAGCCCAACAAAGACCTACTGCATGGATCCTCTTCTGCTTTCAATGCTCTTTCTGCTTTCCAAGCATTGTGTCCCTGAGCCTTCTAAGAGGTTTGTTACAAAGTACTTTAAACCAAGGCTGCAAGTTTTGATGTCTTTACCCACCAAAAGCATCCAGCTCAGCCCACAAACCTTGCCAGCCCTCATGCAGGGATTTAGAAGCTGCGAATCAGGACTGGGTCATATTTGAAGAACAAAGCCAAATCCTTGGGCAGTGGAAGGCTGTGGTCTAAGCAAACTTGTCATAATTGTAGGCAGCAGCATAATTCCCAGTCCAGGTGCTGGAGGTGTCCAGGGAGCAGCACAGCTGCCAGTGCTCTCTCCTTGCCTTTCCAAAGCATCAGAGACAAGCAACTGTCCTCCTCCACCACCAACACCCTGCTGTGACCACAGATCTCAGCTGCTTCTGCTGGCAAGGTTTTGTGGCCCTGAAGCCTCAGCTGGGGCAGGCTCCCTGCCCTAATTAGCTATAAGAGAAGAAAGGAAAGGAAAAAAAAAAATAAAAAAGGGCTGCAAAGCAGAAAAAATGGGCTGGGTTTTATTGGAAACATTGCCTTAGGCTACTGCCCAGCTCCTCCAGCTGGGCTGTGCTGGAGACACCAGAAAGGCACTGTCCCCACTTGAGGAGGGAGGTGGCACAGCTGGTTTCCTTCCCTCTTTTCCCAAGGCCCAGGCTGGCCCTGACCCAGGGAAAGCTCAGTCACTGTTCAGTCCCTCCACCAGCCCTGCTCTCTCCCATTCCACAGCTGCTCAAGTAAGACCAGAACATGGCCACATGCTGACACTGGTTACTCCTGGCAAAGCCCTCACAGCAGCCGGTGGCAATCAGTGGAGCACAGCAGGGGCTGGGGCAGGCTCTTCACAAGGTGTCATAGTCATCATCGTCGTCGTGCTTCCTCTTCAAGGGGTTGGGCTCAGTGGCTGTGTTCTGTGATGACACCATGTTGGTAGTGATGAGGATGTTCTTGGAGCCAATGAGAGAAGGGTTGATGAGAACATTCTGAACTGTTGGAGTAGTTGGTGTAGCTGCCAAGGGAAAAGCGAGAAAGAGAGAGGTCACAGGAAGGGAACATGAGGAGAAACCCCTTTGCAGGCTGCCCAGTGAGATTGTGGAGTCTTCTTCTCTGGAGAGATTCCAAACCTGCCTGGAAGCTGCGATCCTGGGCAGCCTTCTGTGGGTGACCCTGCTTTAGATTAGCTGATTCCCAGAGGTCCTTTCCAACCCCCCAACCCTGCTGGGGTTCTGGGACCCAATAAAAAGCTTCAAAAACTGGCAGCTGGTTATTACCTTACTGAAACAGAGCCTCCTACCTCAGAGCACTGGAACAGGCTGCCCAGAGAAGCTGTGGAGTCTCCCTCTCTGGAGATACTCAAGAACTGTCTGGATACATTCCAGTGTGATCCTGCTCTGGCAGGGTGGGGCTGGACCAGATGAGCTTTGGAGGTCCCTTTCCAGCCCCTGCCATTCTATGATTCTACGATAAAGCCTTCTGCTACTGGAACGTTTGGGAGCTGAAAACCCTGCAACCACCTCAATGTCCACTCAGCTGACCCACCCTTCCCAAGCTCACTCTTAAAAGAGACACAAAACCCAGAAGAGGTGAAGACATTTCCCATATTCACTCCAGATTAATTTCCACTCTGCTGAAGAGAAGGCAAAGAGATGCTGCTGATCCTTACCTGCCTTGACAGCTGCCTGGGAGGAGGGGATCTGCACCGTGAACCTCTGCCCTGTCAGCGACACCGGGGCGCCCACCTTGGTGGAGACAGCCACTGTCTGTGCTGAAGGGGTCCCTGCAATGAAAACCAACTCCATCAAGGGGGAAATTAAGCCAAGAGAAAGACATCTGCACTCCAAAACCTGCTTCCAAAGTGGGACCTTCGTTTCAAAGCAGCGGCACAGCCACATACTGGACACGCAGGAGTCAGAGCTTGCAGAGCTGGACCTTTGCTCAAGACCCAGTGAATGCCACACTCCAGGCACACACTAAGTGCATCTGCTAGGCCATAAATCATGGACTCACAGAATGCTTTGAGTTGGAAAGGGCCTTGAAAGGTCACCCTTCCTGCAACAGGAGGGACTATTGACAAGGTCTGGTAATGAGAGGATGAGGTGTAATGGCTTTAAACTGGCAGAGGGGAGACTGAAACCGGATGTTAGGAGGAAGTTGTTTGCAGTGAGAGTGGTGAGACACTGGCACAGGTTGCCCAGGGAGGTTGTGAAGCACAGACCTCCAATTACATTCTGTGCTTCTTCAATTACATTCTGTGCTTCTGTGCTCCACAACCTCCCTGGACGTGTTCTAGGCCAGGCTGGATGAGGCCTTGAGTGACCTGTTCCTGTGGGAGGTGTCCCTGCCTATGGCAGGGGATTGGAATTAGATGAGCTTTGAGGTCACTTCAAACTTAAACCATTTTATGATTCCAGTTCCATCCCCCTGCTAAAGCAGGGTCACCCACAGCAGGTTGCTCAGGATCACAATGTCCAGCTGGGTCTGGAATCCCTCCAGAGAAGGAGACTCCACAACCTCTCTGGGCAGCCTGGGCCAGGGCTCCTGCATCCTCACAGCAAAGAATTTTCTTCTCATCTTCAGATGGAATCTCCTGGGTTCCAGTTTGTGCCTGCTGCCCCTTATCCTTTTGCTGGGCATCAGTGAAAACAATCTGGCCCCATCCTCTTGCTCCCTGCCCTTCAGCTATTGCTGAGCACTGAGCAGATTCCCTCTCAGGCTACTCTTCTCCAGGCTAAACAGCCCCAAGGCTCTCAGCCTTTCCTCCTCATAGATTCTCCAGTCCTCCCAGCACCTTTGTAGCCTCTGCTGGACTCTCTCCAGCAGTTCCCTTCAGCTGTTCGTACCTAAGGTGGGAGTGCTGGGCCTGCTGCTCACAGCTCCAACGCTCAGGCGGGGCACTGTTATTCTTCCTGCAGAGGAAGACACCTGGGGGGAGAGAGATAGAGACAGAGAATGGAATCATTCAGCATCCCAGCAGAGCCACGAAAACAACAAAGGGCCCTTCTTACAAAACCACACAGGGTCTGTTTCACACTACCAGCAACCATTTGTCTGTCGACACAGGAGGTCTCAAACTCCTCCCGGCGCCAAGGTCAGCAGAAGAAGCTGAGCACACATCCCACATCAATACCTGGAACCCTAAGCTCAGCTTGGAGATCCTTTCTTTATAATGGGGGAAATAACACCAAGGCATTCAGTATTTGCCAGCAAGCAAAGCAAATCTTTTCCCTCTAAAGCAGAAACAACTGAGGAATAATTGAGGCTGAGGGAGCTGAGGTTGTTTAGCCTGGCAAAGAGGAGGCTCAGGGCAGACCTCACTGCTCTCTACAACTACCTGAAGGGAGGTTGTAGCCAGGTGGGGTTGGGCTCTTCTCCCAGGCACCCAGCAACAGAAGGAGGGGACACAGCCTCAAGTTGCACTAGGACAGGCTCAGGCTGGATGTTAGGAAGAAGTTCTACATGGAAAAAGTGATTGGCATTGGAATGGGCTGCCCAGGGAGGTGGTGGAGTTGCCATCCCTGGAGGTGTTCAAGCAAAGCCTGGATGGGGCACTTAATGCCATTGGCTAGGGCTGGGTGCTAGGTTGGACTTAGGATGAGCTTAGAGGTCTCTTCCAACCTGACTGATTCTATGATTCTATGACTCTATATATCCTTCAGAGGTGTACAACCCCCCCAAATGCAACAACCTTCCTAACCAGCAGCGTTGCTGTTGGCTGTGTCATCCTTTACCTTCTTCTGCAAGGACTTGAGCCTGTAGTTGGGAGCTGTCAGGCAGTATCTGTCAGGAGGCAGCCTGGGGCCAGAGTAAGGCTTTATGAGCGGCAGCGGCGTCTGGTTTTTCTGCCTGGCAATATCTAACAAGAACTGGAGAGACACAGTTAGAGCCTCAAGCTCTGCCCTTTACCCAGTGGTGCTAGAACCAGCAGAGCTCTACTCACATCCCTGGGAGGGGGGGAGGTGAAGGACTGGTCTGTCCTGCACTGGATGGCCAGCCTGACGTCGTCGGCATCCACGCTGGACTTCTTGGCGTGGCTGGAGTAGATTTTGGCATCCTCCAGTATAGTGGTCACATACCCTTGGGGGGAAAAAAAAAAACACCTCTCTAAGGTTAGAATAAACAAAAGGAACCATCCCTTCCCAATGCCACCTAAAAAGCCTTCCTCCATAGCCACCAACGAGCCCTGGTGGCCAAGGTAGCCAATGGTCTCTGGGGGTCACTGAACAGAGTGCAGGCAGCAGCCCCAGGGAGGGGATCCCCACCAGCTGCTCTGCCCTACTGAGGACACAACTGGAGCACTGCCTCCAGTTCTGGGCTCCCCGGTCCAAGGGAAACAGGGAACAGCTGGAGAGGGTCCAGGGAAGGCTACAAGGGTGCTGAGAGGCCCTGGAGCATCTCTGTCACAAGTAAAGACTGAAAGACCTGAGGCTGCTTTGCCTGGAGAGGAGCAGACTGAGAGGGGATGTGAGCAATGCTCAGCAAGACCTAAAGGGTGGGGGGAAAGAGGATCACAGGCTCACAGGATGTCAGGGGTTGGAAAGAACTCAAAGAGATCATTGAGTCCAACCCCCCTGCCACAGCAGGACCAGACAATCTAGCTCAGGGCACACAGCAACACATCCACACAGGCCTGGAAAGGCTCCAGACAAGGAGACTCCACAACCTCTCTGGGCAGCCTGTGCCACTGCTCTGGGACCCACACAGGCAAGAAGTTGCCTCCTGTGCTGCAGCTTCCATCCATTGCTCCTTGGCCTATCCCAGGGAGCAGTGAGCAGAGCCTGTCCCCCTCTCCTGACCCCCAGCCCTCAGGGATTTATAAACATTGATTCAATCCCCTCTCAGTCTTCTCTTCTGCAGGTCCCTTGGCCTCTCGTCCCCTCAGCATCCTCGCAGCCCTGTACTGGACCCTCTCCAGCAGATCCCAGTCCCTCTGAAACTGGGGAGCCCCAAACTGAAGGCAGCAGCGATCTGGATAGGTCCAGACTCTTCAGCGGTGCCCAGCGACAACAATAAAGAGCAACAGGCAGAGACTGGAACTGAGGAGCTTCCACCTTAATATAAAGAGGAAAAAAGTCTTCGCTGTGCGGCTGTGGGAGCCCTGGCGCAGGCTGCGCAGAGAGGCTGTGGAGTCTCCTTCTCTGGAGAGATGCCAAACCCTGCCGGACACAACCCTGGCGACCCTGCTTTAGCGAAGGAGCTGCAGCAGAGGCTGTGCGGAGGTCCCTGGGGTAAAGCAGGCGAACCCCGCAGGGCAGTCAGCACCTCCCTCCCTCCCGCCGCGCCCCGCTCACTGTAGGCGAACTCCAGCATCTGATTGATGACGCGCGGCTCGTACTCGGTGATGCCCATGTCCTTCAGGATCTGCGCCATCACCTGTGGGGCAGACNCCCCCCGGCCCGGCCCGGGGCTCGCCGCCCCCCGCGGTACCTGCGCGTCTTTGGGCGCGCTCTTGGGCGACGCCATCTTGGCCGCCTCCATCGCTTCCGCTCGCCGCGCGCCGCCGCTTCCGGCCGCGTGACTATGGGCCGCCCGGCGCCGGCTACGGCGGCCGAGAGGGGACAGTTGCCGTGGAGACGCGGCCCGGCCCGGCCAGGGCGAGAGAAGCGCCGCCCGGGCAGCAGCTTTCGCAGCGCAGGTATCGCTGACCCCCAGCAAACAAACCCTCTGCGTCTGCAGCAGCCACGGCACGGAGGGAGGCTGCAGCTCTCGCTACAGGTGCGCCCGTTCCACAGGCTGCGGCGGCACAGGCCTCACGCAGGACACCCGCGGGACGGAGGCGCTTAAAGGGCCCCTGCGGGCACCGAGGGCATCTGCAACTGCAGCCCTGACCAACCTGACCTGACATGCGTTCGGGTTTAGCCAGCTGGGGTTGGGCTCTGCTCCCAGGCAACCAGCAACAGAACGAGGTGGGACAGCCTCAAGCTGTGCCAGGGGAGGTTCAGGCTGGATGTTAGGAGGAAGTTGTTGGCAGAGAGAGTGATTGGCATTGGAATGGGCTGCCCAGGGAGGTGGTGGAGTCCCCATCCCTGGAGGTGTTCAATCAAAGCCTGCATGGGGCACTTAGTGCCATGGTCTAGTTGATTGACCCAGCTAGGGCTGGGTGCTAGGTTGGACTGGATGAGCTTGGAGGTCTCTTCCAACCTGGCCTATTCTATTCTATTCTATTCTATTCTATTCTATTCTATTCTATTCTATTCTATTCTATTCTATTCTATTCTATTCTATTCTATTCTATTCCGTTCCATTCTATTCTGTTCTATTCTATTCTATTGGGCATCTGCTGCCCCCCTGGGGAGCCTGGGCCACTGTCTCACTGCATAACATTTCTCTCTTAGACCTTGTCTAAATCTCTCTTTTTTTTTTTTTTTTTTTCCCCAGTTTAAAGCCATCAGCCTTTGTCCTGTCCCAACAGGCCCTGCTAAAAAAAAACTGTCCCCAGATTTGATACAGGCTCCTTTAAGTGCTGAAGGGCCAGAGGGAGGTCTCCCTGGAGCCTTCTCTTCTGCAGGCTGGACAAGCCCAGCTCTCAGCCTGTCCTCACAGCAGAGGGCTCCCAGCTTTCAGGCCAATGAGCTCACAGAGCAGGACCCAGCACTGCAGGTGGGGGGCTCAGCAGAGCAGAGAGGCAGAATCCCCTCTCTTGAC
The DNA here is from genome assembly GCA_013396835.1 of Psilopogon haemacephalus. Lineage (NCBI taxonomy): Eukaryota > Metazoa > Chordata > Aves > Piciformes > Megalaimidae > Psilopogon > Psilopogon haemacephalus. Next base: position 3,764,206 of record VWZI01008677.1, on the reverse strand, counting down.
CTGTTCACAAGGGCTTGTAATGACAGGACGAGGGGGAATGGGTTCAAATTGGCAGAGGGGAGATTTGAACGGGATGTTAGGAAGAAGTTCTTCACAGTGAGGGTGGCGAGGCACTGGAACAGGTTGCCCAGGGAGGTTGTGCCTGCTCCTTCCCTGGATGTGTTTAAGACCAGGCTGGATGAGGCCTTGAGCATCCTGTTCTAGTGGGAGGTGTCCCTGCCTATGGCACAGCAGGGTTGGAACTGGCTGAGCTTTGAGGTCTCTTCCAACCTAAACCATTCTATGATTCTATGACCTGCTGCCCACACAGCTCAGGACATGCTTGGCCTCTAGGCACCTGGCCAGGTTTTCACCCAGCAGTAGCTGCAAGTCCTTCTCCACAGGGCTGCTCTCCATCCCTTCATCTGCCAGTCTGTGCTCGATGAGCTCTTTGTGTCTGACATCCTGTGAGTCCAACCCTGTCACGCCAGAGCAGGACCATCCAATCTAGCTCCGTCTTAGGGCTTCAGGGACCAGTCCAGCAGCAGGTGTTTGTGCAGTGCTGCAGCAGAGGGCTGTGGTCACTCCATCACCACTTTGTTAACTGCCAAGCATGCCCTGGATTAAAGCAAGCTGAGAGGACTGGCAGCAGGACTCTCTGAGCTTGTTTTTGTAGCAGCTGAACCAGCCCCACACACACATTCCATGCGAGTCTCGTCAGAAGTTTTTCCCTCTCACTTTTCTGAGGCAAAAACAGAACACACACACACCAAAAAAAAAAAAAAAATTGTTTTCCTGTGATTTTGTCAAGCAGGGTTTTAGCAGCACAGCAGAAGACGTTGCACTAATGTTGTCCTTAGCCCTGCTGGTCGAAGGGAAGCAAAGGCTGGAGGAGGGTGCGGGAGCCAGGCTAGAGCAGCTGATACAACAGGGGGGAGGGAAGCCAACTTCCTTCAAGAGAGAGAAGAAATAAACAGCTGTTAACTTGTGAGCCCTCTGATTCATGCCTGCAAAACACTCCAGCAGCAGCAGCAGGACTCTGTGTCCCTCCACGTCTCAGTTTTGGCTTGATCCTATTAAGAGTGGAGTTTGGTAGAGCTCTTTCTGTCCATGCCAGCAAGGTGTTCTCAGCTGTGATTGGGAACAGGAGAGCTTGGCACAGGCACTGTTGGCCAAGTTTGTTTTGCCTGAAAGACATTACAATGGCACCAGAAATTATTTGGACTGGCTGTTGGGAACAAGCTCTTTACCATGGAGGTGGGAGAACACTGGAGCAGGCTGCCTGGGGAGGTGGTTGAGACCCCATGCCTGGAGATGCTCAAGGTGGGGCTGGACTGGGTTCTGAGCAACCTGCTCTGGCAGAGGATGCCCCTGCTGAGTGCAGGGTGGGAGGGGGTAAGACAGACCTTTGGAAGGTCCCTTCCAACCCCAGCCATTCTATGATTCTCTCTGCTCCTCATCTATCCCAAGGATGATGCTGAACACCCCAAAGGCCACCTGAATGTAACTGCAGTTTTCAGACCTCTCTTGGCCCCGCTATAGGTGGCCTGAGATGGTGGCTGGCAGCCTGCCCAACACGCTATGGGCTTGCTGGTGATAGGAGGTGCCAGGGGCAGAGGCTACAGCAGGGGCAGGAGGAGCCGGCAAAGCCCTGCCCAGCACGGTGCAGGGGCAAGAGGAGCCGGCAGAGCCCTGCCCTGCCCGGTGCAGGGGCAAGAGGAGCCGGCAGAGCCCTGCCCGGCAGGGTGCAGGGGCAAGAGGAGCCGGCAGAGCCCTGCCCGGCAGGGTGCAGGGGCAGGAGGAGCCGGCAGAGCCCTGCCCTGCACGGTGCAGGGGCAGGAGGAGCCGGCAGAGCCCTGCCCTGCCCGGTGCAGGGGCAGGAGGAGCCGGCAGAGCCCTGCCCGGCAGGGTGCAGGTGGTTGGGATGCTCTGTGGCTGGAAGCCCTGCAGCCTTATCGGCCAAGTCATTTGACTTTCATGAGTCAGAGGACGTTACACAAAAACATCCTGCGGGGAGGGAGCGGAGGATGAATTCCAGACACTGACCTTAGACAACAAACAAAACCCAAGTTTTTTGTTCGTTTTTTTTTTTTTTTTTCCCCTTTCCCCCTTTTTATGGGGAAGAGGGGGAGGGGAGCCCTCACCGTGGGCTGGAGGCAGGCTGGGGGCCAGGCTGGAACTCGGCTGGCTGCTGTCACTGCTGTTTATTTCTGGTGCAGTAAAAAAAAGGAAAGATGCTCCAAATGGCCAGAGGGCTCTGCCTTTAGCCCCCAAAGCAGGCAAAAGCTCTTCCAGCCCCTCCAGACCTCCTGTCCACGCTGGGAGCACCTCCCCCTTGGAGACTGAGCACCGCTAATGCTAGGTGCAGCATTTCTGCCCGGAGAACAGCAGTGAGGAGGATACACAAAGCCACTTCCACGGGGGAAAACATTCGTCCCCGAGGCTACCAATGCCTTCAGGGTGGGCAGCTGAGCTGGAGTGGCTGTGCCTGGCCCTGGTGTGAATGCCTATGTTCAGCCAGCTGTGGCTTCACCTCTTCACCTCTGCCCAGGCAGGCACCGGGACTTGTTTCAGCACTGCAAAACAGCAAACTGGGTCACGGTGTGGCCAGGCTGAGCACCCACCCCTCCATCTCCCACTGTCACAACAGAGACCTTCATCAAAGGCAGCTGTCCCCCAGCTGGGAGGGGTCTCTGCTCCAAGACACCAAGCTGGAGCACAGCCCTGTGAGGAGAGGCTGAGGGAGCTGGGGGTGTGCAGCCTGCAGAAGAGGAGGCTCAGGGCAGAGGTCATTGCTCTCTACAGCTACCTGAAGGGAGGTTGTAGCCAGGTGGGGTTGGGCTCAGCATCCCAGGGCCTTCCCTGGTGTCCTCCCTCCTGCTGGCCTCTTCTCCCCTCACCTTCTCCGCCCTGGCATTTTCCAGCTCCTCCTCTCTGATCCTTTCTGAAGTAAATCAGGGCTGAGTGTCAGCCTGTCTGGTTTGGAAGACTGATGGCCAAATAAAGGCTTTCCTGGCCTATGTCAATGTTATTAAAGCACCCTCAGGGGAAATTTCACACTTCACTGGGGAGGAGCTCAGGTGGGAAAGGCCCTGAGGAAACATAGAAGAATGGAAAATGAAGTAACTGACCCCAGCTGGGCTAATTAAATTTCCACTACGGCTGAACTGTTGTGCCCTGCTGGTAACTGCAGGAAGGTTTTGCAGGGTAAGGAGAAAGGAGCTGAGTGCTGCACGCAGCATCCTTACCTCTCTGCAGGTGGCAGATGGATGACAGCAGCCTGGGGAATGGCTGCACAAAGTCAGTGGTGGCCCCAGACAGTTTCCTTAGAAACTTCTGTGTGCCAAGGACATGGCAGGAGCCTCCCAGTGTAGCAGCACCACAGAGTTAGAGAATGGTGGCAAATGGATGATCTTCAAGACCTTTTCCAACTGGAAACAGCCTTAAAGTACACACACTACAAACGGAAAGCAGCTCTGTGGAGAAGGACCTGGGAGTCCCTCAACATGACAATGTGCCCTCGTGGCCAAGAAGCCCAAAGGTCTCCTGGGGTTGCATTAAGAGTGTGGCCAGCAGGTCAAGGCAAGTTCAAAGGCTCACAAGATGTTAGGGGTTGGAAAGAACTCCAAGAGATCATTGAGTCCAACCCCCCTGCCACAGCAGGACCAGACAATCCAGCTCAGAGCACACAGCAACACATCCACACAGGCCTGGAAAGGCTCCAGACAAGGAGACTCCACAACCTCTCTGGGCAGCCTGTGCCACTGCTCTGGGACCCACACAGGCAAGAAGTTGCCTCTTGTGTTGAGCTGCAACCTCCTGTGCTGCAGCTTCCATCCATTGCTCCTTGTCCTATCCCAGGGAGCAGTGAGCAGAGCCTGTCCCCCCACTCCTGACCCCCAGCCCTCAGAGATTTATGAACATTGATTCAATCCCCTCTCAATCTTCTCTTCTGCAGACTAAGCAGCCCCAGGTCCCTCAGCCTCTCCTCCCCAGGCAGTGCTGCAGTCCCCTCAGCATCCTTGCAGCCCTGTACTGGACCCTCTCCAGCAGCTCCCTGTCCCTCTGAAATTGGGCAGCCCCAGACTGAAGGCAGCACTCAAGACGAGGTCTCACCAGGGCAGAGTAGAGGGGCAGGAGAACCTCCCTGGATCTGCTGGACACACTCTGCCTAATGCATCCCAGGATCCCATTGGTCTTCTTGGCCCCCAGGGCACATTGCTGTGCCATGGATGTTCTCCCTCAGCATTTCCAGGTCCCTCTCTACAGGACTGCTCTCCAGCAGATCACCTCCCAGCCTGTTCCATACTCTGTCCCGATGAGGTCACACTTGAAGTACTGGTTCCAGTTCAAGAGAGACAGGGAACTAACTGGAGAGAGTCCAATGGAGGCTACAAGCACGAGAAGGCTGAAGCATCTCCCTGCCCAGGAAAGGATGAGGAGGGATCTGCTCAATATCTAAAGGGTGGGGGGCAAGCCAATGGGGCCAGAGCCTTGTCAGTGGTACCCAGTGACAGGACAAAGGGCAACAGGCACAAAGTGGAATCCACGAGGATCCCTCTGAAACAGGAGATAAAACTTTTTTCCTGGACCAGGCTGGCCAGAGAGGTTGTGGAGTGTCTTTCTCTGGGGAAGATTCCAAACCCACCCGGCCACTGCCATCCTGGGCAGCCTGCTGTGGGTGCCTCTGCCTTAGCACGGGGTGGGGTTTGGACTGGATGATCTCCTGAGTCTCTTTCTCTGGGGAAGATTCCAAACCCACCTGACCACTGCAATCTTGGGCAGCCTGCTGTGGGTGCCTCTGCCTTAGCATGGGGTGGGGTTTGGACTGGATGATCTCCTGAGTCTCTTTCTCTGGGGAAGATTCCAAACCCACCTGACCACTGCAATCTTGGGCAGCCTGCTGTGGGTGCCTCTGCCTTAGCACAGGGTGGGATTTGGACTGGATGATCTCCTGAGGTCCCTTCTGACCCTTCCCACGCCAGAATTCTGCAGAGTTAAGATTAAAATCCACAAAACCCACAGGAAGAAAAACAAACAATCAAGCAAGCAAACAACCACCCCAGGGGGCCCAAAAAATCTGAATACATCTGTATTATTTATTGGCTGTATTAAATATATTATCTATTTGATAGTTAACAATTTAGTAATACAATGCATGGCAGCTTTAACATAAGTTTTGAGATACCTCAAAAATTAACAATACAAGGGAAAACAAAACAAAACAGAACAAAAAAACCCCCAAAAAACATAAAACTGAAGATACCTACTACATGAATTAATGCCACGAGGGTACATGGTTGTGGAATGGTTAACAGCTGCTTGGTCAGGTCTGCACTGTGGTAGCTCACCCATATGATGATGATGATGATGTTGTTGCCTGGGGAACAAGAACTTTGTGGCAATGGGCACAAAAGGAGGAACTTCCTTTTGCTTTTCGGGAGCTGCAGCTCTGGGTTGG
>VWZI01008677.1:3743478-3757557 GCA_013396835.1 Psilopogon haemacephalus | reverse complement strand
GAAAAAGAAAAACAGAAACAAACAAAAAAAAAAAAAGGTTTTGCTCAGTTTGAGCCAAATAGTGTCACATTTATCATAAATGCACTCGTTCTCCTTAAAGACAATCCCTGTGCTCTGCTGCAAGCGCTGCGGAGGCTGCCCTGGGCAGCACAGGAAATTACTTTTTGCTCTCAGGCACTGAGAGCGAAATGTGGCTGGGGCCGAGAGCTGCTCCCCGGCAGCAGAAAGCATCGCTGCGGGGAAGCCTGCGGGGTTTGGGGGGCAGGGGAGGGGAGCCCTTCTGCAGCAGCACCTGCGCTCTCCAGCTACCTTCACCTCCCTGCCTCAGCCCAGGCTCTCAGCACGCCGGGCACCCCTCGCCTCCCTGCACCTCAACTGCTGATCACCGGATCCAGAGGGTTAGGACAGCTGAAGCGGCACTAGCGCTGCACCGAGGCTCTGCCGGCCCTCTACGGGATAGTAAACCTGGGATGGATGCTCTAGGAATGCTCTAAGCTGAAGCATCTGCGCTGCTGTGCTTCGTCTACGCCCAACTACCACGAGACCTGATTTAAACCACTGCTCTGGCTGGGCTGGAAAAGGACTCGCTCGACTCGATGCCTTCTGTCTCCCCCTGCCCTGCCACGGCCCAGAGTGGCCCCGCTTGGAGATGAGGAGAGAGGAAGGGCAGGCACAGGGCAGCCCCGCACACGCCGCAGGCAGGGGCTCTGTGCTGTCCCATCAACAGCCAACCCTGATTAGAGGATTGCCCTTCCTACCAGAAATCACTGCTGGGAGCCTGGAAAGGCTCTGCCCACCCAGCCCGGCCATGTCAGGCAGCAGCAGGGAGTGGGAAGGCACCCAAGGACACATCTCCAGCTAGGATTTTCATTAGAAATAACCATCGATACCCGAAGTAGCTGCTGCAGAGAGACAGAGAGAGAGAGAGAGAGAGAGAGAGAGAGAGAGAGAGAGAGAGAGCCGAGAGAGCTAAGCGGCCGAGGGAGGCTCTCCTCTACTTGATGACAAAGTACTGGATGACGACGGCGAAGAGGATGGCCACCACGGCGAAGCCGCAGAGCAGGACCAGGGCGATCAGGCGCTCCTCCCGCAGGGTCTTGCCGCTCTCGCCCAGCTCCGCGGTGGGGTCGGCGCCGGCGGGCGGGGCCGGCTCCTGCCTCTGAGATGAGAACACTGTGCTGGGGCTGTAGGGGCCGTAGAGCTCCTGCGCTCCGGCGCACTCCTGCGCCTGCCGCCCGGCGCACACTCTGACTCGGTATTCACAGTTCGTCTGCAAGCTCGGCAGGCGGAAGGAGGTCTCCGGTCCCTTGTACACCTGGGTGGAGGAAGAGAGAGGCACTTCAGCGGCCAGCACTGGGCACCTGCCGCTCGCCTTGGCCGCCACGCACGGCCCCGGCCACTGATCAAACATCCCTGCCACGAGCAGCAAACGCAACTTCAGCCTTCAAACACAGGCATCTTTTTTTTGGCAGTAATGTTTCCAAGTAGAAACCCCTCCAGATGCTGATGTTGAGCAGAAGGTACCTGATCAAACTCTCTCCCAGCAGCAAGCTGAAGGATGTAAACAATGGAATCTCCTTTCATGGGCTGTAGAGGCTCCCACGTGATTTCGAAAGTGTTTTCTTCCAGCTGAGTTGCTTTGGGTGCTGGGGGGGAAAAAGAAGTGATTTTAGAAAGAGAACAGTGGTCTCTACAGATGTTCTTGTTTTCATGGTCAAATGGAACCTCCTGGTTTGTGCCTGCTACCCCTTGTCCTGTCACTGGGCACCACTGGAAAGAGTCTGGACCTATCTGCTTGTCCCCCAACCCTTTAGCTCTTGCTCAGCATTGATCAGATCCCCTCTCAGGTTGCTCTTTTCCAGGCTAAACAGCTCCAAGGCTCTCAGCCTTTCCTCACCACAGAGATGCCTCATTGCCCTCAGCATCTTTGTGCCCCTCCCTGGGCCATCCCCAGTAGTTTTGTCTCTCTTGAACTGGGGAGCCCAGAACTAGATTCAATACTCCAGATGTGTCCTCAGCAGAGCAGAGCAGAGCAGAGGAGGAGAACCTCCTTTTACCTGCTAGCCACACTCCAAAATACCCTTGGCCCCTTGGGCTGCCAAAGCACACTGCAGGCTCATGGGCAACTTGCTGTGCTTACAGACCTTTCTAGGGTAGTGTCAGCTCACCTTTAAGAGATGCAGGTGGAGACTTGGTTGTAGTGAAAGCATAAACTTCAGAAAATGCTCCCTCTCCAGCATCATTGTAGGCCTGGATTCTAAAATAGTAGGTGGTGGATTCACTGAGGCGCTGAACCTTGTAGGTGTGACAGGGACCACTATAGACTGTAACAAACCTGCAAGGAAAGCAGACAGGACACAGACCAGAATCACTCAGCAGTCACACATCTGTCAGTCAGGCACCAACCAGAAGCAGTCAGCAGTCACAGGTCTGTCAGTCAGACCAAGCAGAAGCAGTCAGCAGTCTCAGACCTATCAGTCAGACACCAACCAGCAGCAGTCAGCAGTCACACATCTGTCTGTCAGCACTGGCAAAGGCTTTCACACCTAACTGCAGCACAAAGAAGTGACCCAGGGGCAGTTTGAGCTCTGCTCTTTTGTCACTGACAGTTCATGGTGTGCCCAAAATCAGCAACCAACCCCATCCATACTGGTGAAAGTCTCAGTTTACACTCACTCAACCTGTTGAGGCACTGAGCTACATCCAGACACAGCTACTAAGGAAACTACATGGCCAAACTTGACCTGATTCCAGGGAAGAATCCTTTTTATGCCAAGTACAGGGGACAGCTGTCAACCCCACCCTTCTTCCATGCAAGCTGGGCTCTATTTAGAATGCCCAAAGCCCAAGGAAACTGCCAAAGAAGATGGTAAGCTACAATTATTTAACTAGCAATCAGCAATTATGAGTGGAGCAGCTGCCAACAGCATTGCTGGTTGAAAGATGGGATGGCAAAACGCAAACCAGGAGGCAAACCTTGTGATGGTCAAATCAGTCACCAGTGCAAACAGCAGTGAGGATGATTGAAGCATCTTAAAACTCACTGTAAAGCAGCAATGGCCTTCTGAATACCTCACCTGCCAAACCTGTCCTCCATCTGCAGGTTGAACTGTGTAGGGTTGGTAATTAAAGCTCTGTTGGGGCCTTCACCCCATTTGAGTTTAAGGCTCTGGTAGCTGAAGACCACACATTCAAGATGAGGAGGGTCAGGAGGTAGTGGTTTCGTTTTGGCTTTAATGGAATGGCTGAAGGGTCCAGCTCCCAAGCTGTTTGTGGCCTGTATTCTGATTCTGGAGATGTGAGAAGAGCAGTTACATGGTTAATGCACTGGTGGGAAAAAAAAAAAAAAGACAACAAACCATAAAAACACAGAATTTTTCAGGCTGGAAAAGACCTTCAGGATCATCCAGTCCAATCAGTAACTTGGCTTAGCACTCCCAAATCCATCACCAAACCTCAGCACCACGACCACACAGCCTTTAACTATCTCCAGAGGTGTTAACTACACCACTGCTCTGGACAGACCGTTCCAGGCCTTGACAACCCTTTCATCAAAGAAATTATTCCTCATGTCCAGCCTAAACCACTCTTGCAGTAAGTTGAGGCTGTTTCCTCTCACCTTATCACTTGGTAATTGAAGACACAACCAACTCCTACTTCTTTCAAGGGATCACAGGCTCACAGGATGTCAGGGGTTGGAAGGGACACAAAGAGATCATCAAGTCCAACCCCCCTGCCACAGCAGGACCAGACAATCTAGCTCAGGGCACACAGGAACACATCCACACAGGTCTGGAAAGGCTCCAGACAAGGAGACTCCACAACCTCTCTGGGCAGCCTGTGCCAGTGCTCTGGGACTCTTCCAGTCAAGAAGTTGCCCCTTGTGTTGAGCTGCAACCTCCTGTGCTGCAGCTTCCATCCATTGCTCCTTGGTCTATGGCAGGGAGCAGTGAGCAGAGCCTGTCCCCCCACTCCTGACCCCCAGCCCTCAGAGATTTATGAACATTGATTCAATCCCCTCTCACAATGTCCACTTGTGTTAGGAATCTCTGCAGAGAAGACTTCACCACCTCTCTGAGCAGCCTGCTCCAGGGCTCTGTGACCCTTACTGTCAAGAAGTTGCCCCTTGTGTTGAGCTGGAACCTCCTGTTCTGCAACTCAGACCCACTGCTCCTTGTCCTGTCTCAGGATGCAAGTGAGCAGAGCCTGTCCCCCCACTCCTGACTACAAATGCAGTCTCAGAAGGAAATGCTGATTACCTGTAGAGAGTGTCAGGCAGCAGATTCTCAAGAAGGTGGCTGGTACTTCTTCCAACAGCCACAAGCTGCTTCTCCCCGTACTCTATATTGTAGCCAGTGATCTCTGACCCGTGGCAACTTGGTTCTTCCCACTGAATTGCAAGGCATGTTGACAGAGGAAAAGGAATCTCCACTTGATCTTCCTCAAGCAGCTGCAGCACCGACACTGCTGCGGGCACTGAGGCAGGGGTGGTCACCACTCCGGTCTCACCGAACAGCCCCGCTCCAGCCACGTTCACAGCCTGCAAGACACACCATGGACTGCTCACCAAACCTGCATCTTCCTCACCAGCCTGGTCACAGCTACTGCCCTGCCTCCTGCATGTTACTGAAAGCCATTTAGAAGGGATTGGAAATATCCCCCAGAAAAGGCGAGTGTGGCAAAAGCGTCTGCATTTAATGCAAAGTGCCTGCATTTAATGCAGCACTCAGAGCCTCCTTTCAGTGCTAGGAACAAGCAGTCAAGGAGGGGACTCAGAATCATAGAATGGTTTAGGTTGGAAGGGACCTCAAAGCTCAGCCAGTTCCAACCGCCCTGTGCCATAGGCAGGGACACCTCCCACTAGAACAGGTTGCTCAAGGCCTCGTCCAACCTGGCCTCAAACATCTCCAGGGAGGTTGTGGAGCACAGAAGCACAGAATGTAATCTTTTGATCACATTCTGTGCTTCTGTGCTCCACAACCTCCCTGGGCAACCTGTGCCAGTGTTTCACCACCCGCACTGCAAAGAACTTCCTCCTAACACCCAGTTTCAATCTCCCCTCTGCCATTTTAAACCCATGGGCAGGAGGAAAAGTGTTTTCATCAATCATCTTCCACACAGCATTAGAATCATTAAGGTTGGAAAAGACCTCCAAGGCTGAGTCCAACTCTTAACACAGCACTGCCAGGTCACCACTAGACCATGTCCCTCAGCATCACATCTACAGACCTCTGAAACCCCTCCAGGGATGGAGACTCCACCACTGCCCTGGGCAGCCTCTTCCAAAGCTTTACCTCTCTTTCAGTTAAGAGATTTTTCCTCATGTCTTCCCCTAGTGCAATTTGAGACCATTTCCTCTTGTCCTGTCAATTGTTATCTGGGAGAAGAGACTGACCCCACCTGGCTCCAAACTCAGGGAGCTGCAGAGAGTGAGAAGGTCTCCCCTGAGCCTCCTTTTCTCCAGGCTAAACAACCCCAGGTCCCTCAACTGCAACTCATGAGACCTGTGATCTAGACCCTTCACCAGCTTTGTTGCCGCAGCACCTCAATGTCCTTCTTGGGGTGAGAGGCCCAAAACTGAACCCAGTATTTGAGGTGCAGCCTCACCAGTGCCAAGTACCAGGGATACAATTTCTGCCCTGGTCCTGTTGGCCACGCTGCTGCTGCTAGAAGCCATTAGGAGATGACAGTTCAGGATTTTATTCCATCTCTAAGCTGAAGTTTCTCCTCTTGCTGCCTGCTCTCGGTCATTTGCTCAGCAACACGTAGCAAAAGGCCTTTCCTACCTGGACTCTGCAGTAGTAGGTGGTTGCAGGAGTGAGACCTTTCACTTCGTAGGTGTGGCCAGGCCCGGTGTAAATGATGTGCATGGATCCCTCCATCTGCCCCCACTCCACTCTGTATTCGCTGATGTCTGCACCGTTGCACGCAGGGCTCTGTGGGGTAAGGGATGTGTTCTCTTGAGCTGCTGCACACACACAGCTCCACCACACGAGTGTGAGCTCCTTACACTGAGCAGACACACTGGAAGCACCGGGGTTGAAGCCTCAGGTCTTCACCACCACAGCTGCCTCGAGGTTCAGTTTGTTAAAGGGTTTCTAGCTAGACACGTGGCTGTAACACCACAGTCCAGACCACGACTCTGAGTGACCCACACACCTCCCACCACCTGGATGAACAAAATATGGGCAAGAGGAGTTACCATACCACGAGGAGGATTAAATGTCACCCCATTTGTTAAGGTGGAAGTTCACCAACCTCTAGAAAGAAAAGGGACAAATACTCTGCTTCTACTCCACCTCGTGACCCTTTCCGTTTCCTCTCTAACAATTCCAAAAGCCACCTAACTGATCCCTGCATCACTGAACATCACAAGCACCTACCTCCCAGGTAACCACAGCACAAGTTGCACTTTTGCAAGTTATCAGGGGTTTACAGCATTGATCAGGGGGTCCTGGAGCAGTTGAGACCTCTGCTTTGTCTGAGTGGGGGCCAAACTGCAAGAGAAGAAGATTGCATGAATCCAAAAGCACAGCAGCAGAGTGAAACGTGGTGCCTAAGAGCTGAAGAAAACAAAGTATTTTTAACTTGATGGAGAAATAAATAGAAGAGTTGAGTGCTTAGCTTCACAGCCCCGTTTAAAATTCCTTGCAGGTAGTTTGTAAACTGGCCCTGTGCCTACAGGATATCTCTAGTCCTCCCACTGCTGTGCTTTTGGAACTCTTTCCTTCTAGTCAGGATCTGGCTTCCAGGAGCAGCTGAGTAGCTACTGTTTCAGGCAGGCTTTTCTGCAACCAACATTTATCCCAACCTTGTCCAAACCTGGCATTATTTGAACACACCTCTCTCTACACAATGCTATTCCCACACCACAAGCCACAGAGTCATTGTAAACCAGCAGGTAATTTAAAGCACAAACTTTTCAGTGGCTGTCCTGAGCCAGAAACGCTGCTGCTGCAGTCAGAGAAAGGACTCAAAAGCAGCAAGAGAGTGGCCAGCACTAACTTGGGACCTTACAGAAATCCACTAAGCAACAACAGAAATGTGCTAAACAAGGAACATCTCCTTGGTCAGGGACATTCAGTCCTTCCTTCAGCCCTAACTTGACTCAATCTTCTAGCAACAGAAATGTGCTAAACAAGGAACATCTCCTTGGTCAGGGCCATTCAGTCCTTCCTTCAGCCCTAACTTGACTCAATCTTCTATTTTGTTATGCTGCAACAAACGTTGCTCCTTCAACAGAACTACAAGAGGAGGCGGAAGCCACAAGCCACGAGGAGGTTTGGGAGGCAAGAGCATGATCACTGGATTAAACAGTGGCTCTGAGGAGCACAGTGCTTACCCCAACTTTATTGGCTGCTCGTATCCAGAAGCAGTAGGTCCTCCCTGGGAGCAGATTGTTCACCAGATGCTCGGCTGCCGGACCCTGATACACCTGCCTGCGTTCCTCCTGCTCAGAGCTTGCCATCTCCAGGATGTATTCTGTGATGTCAGAACCTCCATCTACAGATGGTGGGCCTAGGAAAGAAAAGGGGTTAGTTTTTTACCCCATCCTCTTTTGATTCCTCAACAGGCTTTTGCTTTCAGTTTCTAATCAGCTTCCTCAAGCTAAAAGTTGTGTCAGACGAATTCTGGAAGTCAGGAATGGAGGCTTCTGTCCTGTGTCTGAGCAGGAACACTTCATCAAGCTTGCTTTGTGCCCCACAGGTGCTGATAGACTACTTTAAGGTGGCCTTCATCTTTTTTTTTTCTTCACCTGTTTTCCACAAACCTCAGCCTACCTTCATTACTCTTTTATTATCTCCTGTACTGAAATATAAGTAAGGGGAGAGCTGAAGTTTAACTGCCAAGGATGTCAGTAAGAGGCACTCCACAGGCTGCCTCACTGCAACCCCTTTCTGTCTGCCCAAGGCTCAACATACTGCTGCACATGCACCACCAAAGTGGAGGTGGTCAGCAAGCTTTGCTCTTAACCACCTCCCCTAAATAACCAAGGTCATGGACCCCAGCTATGTCTTCTAAGTCTTTCCCTCAAGAGTTCTACAGGTTTTTCATTTCACAGAATCACAGAATTGTTTTGCTTGGAAAAGACCTTTAAGATCATCCAAGTCCAACCATTCTCTAACTACCAAGTCTGGGGGCTAAACCATGTCCCTCACCAACTCTTTCAAACACCTCCAAGGATGGGGATTCAGCTACCTCCCTGTGGAGCCCAATCCAGTGTTTGGGAACCCTTTCAGTGAAGAAGTTCCTTCTGATATCCAACCTAAACCAAATCAGCAAAGTATTTTGGTCAGCAACACTGGAGCTTACCCCTCTGCAAAGTGATTTCCTTAGGCTTAGCTTTGCCCAGCAGGCATGGAGCATGACATGGGCCAGGAGGTAAGACCAACCATATACTAACTTTACCAAATCTGGGGCTAAACCATGTCCCTCACCAACTCTTTTAAACATCTTCAGGGATAGGGATTCAGCTGCCTCCCTGGGGAGCCCAATCCAGTGTTTGAGAACCCTTTCAGTGAAGAAGTTCCTTCTGACATCCAACCTAAACCAAATCAGCAAAGTATTTTTGCTCAGCCATACTGGAGCTTACCCCACTGCAAAGTGAACTCCTTGGGCTTAGCTTTGCCCAGCAGGCATGGAGCATGACACGGGCCAGGAGGAACAGCTGATGTAGTAACAGTGGTGACATCAGAAGTCTGGAAGTCAATACACAGTAGGTTAAGAGGGGGAACACAAAACATGTCACTAAAACATCACTGGAAATGGTGTCCAGAAGCAAACTGATTCTCTCACCTGGCTTTCACCACCTTTACTGACACAGTAAACTCTCAGTCTGTAGGAAGTGCCAGGCTTGAGGTGATCACACACATGTTCTCTCTGGGAACCACTGTAGACAGGCTCCCATTTACCTCCTGAGGGAAGAAAGAAAATACTTCACACCAGCAAACCTGCAAGAATCAACCCTGGAAGTTGTCTCACACAAGTATTCATTAAGCTTAATTAATATAAATAATTAAGATTTTTATCTAATAATCTTCTTAAGAATAATTAAGAAGTCAAGCCACAGAATGCAATTTGAATGATCAACGAAGCAAAGAACACAACATGGACATCTGAAGATGGAAGAGTGTTGGCTGGAGCAAGGGGTAGTGAATCAGGGCACTGAAGCAGCACGAGCTGAGTCAGTGCTTGAAGGTGATGTCTTACCAACTGATGTGTCTGAGAGCTCCAAGAAGTACTTGGTGATGTCTGATCCTCCATTATCTTTGGGTGGTTCTGAAAGCAATCAACATCTCTGAGTAAATTACAGAGGAGTTCGAACCAAGGCAGTGTTCTCTTATCAGCTTTTCAGAGAACACAGCAAATCATGACAGAGTATGTTCAAGTAGAAAACTCAGCTCCTCAACCAGAAACAGCAAGCTCTGCACTTCCATGGTCACAACACGTTCTCCATCATGGTGATGATGGCAGGAAGAAGACTCACCAGGAAAATGCTGCCTACTTCAGGTTCCACTGCTCAAGTTTAAGGAGTGTACCAGAATTCTGGAGTCCTGTGTTCAGTTCAAGAGAGACAGGGAACTACCAGAGAGTCTGGGGAAGGCTACAGAGGTGCTGAGAGGCCTGAAGCATCTCTGTGATGAGGAAAGGCTGAGAGCCCTGGGGCTGTTTAGCCTGGAGATGAGCAGACCCACAGGGATCTTCTCAATACTAATCAATAACTAAAGGGTGGGGGGCCAAGAAGATGGGACCACTATTGTCCTGTCACTGGGGTCCACTGAGAAGGGAAAACAGGCACAAACTCAGGAGGTTTCATGTGAAATGGGAATAAAAAAAACCCAAAAAAAACTTTACTGTGAGGATGTGAAAGCCCTGGCCCAGGCAGCCCAGAGAGGTTGTGGAGTCTCTTTCTCTGCAAAGGTTCCAAACCCACCTGGATGTGACCCTGGGCAACCTGCCATGGGTGCCCCTGCTTTAGCAGGGGTGGGGTGGACTGGATGATCTCCAAAGGTTCCTTCCAACCCCCACCATGCTGTGCAGTCTGTGTCCACAAGACATGTGGAGGGTACTGCACCAGGCAAGAGCATTGACTGCTTGTCTAAGATGAACAAGGACAGGCACTGCTTCAGCACCACTGCCCTACCACAAGCCAAGCTGGAAGTTTTGGGAGCACCCCCTGATTTCTCCTGCAACAACAGTTGTCTGCAGAGACAAGCAACTAGCCTGAGCTCACCTCTGTGTTTCTGATCTGCATTACAGGGTGACCACAGGTACAAAAGGTGCAGTCAAACTCAGCAGGCAGAGCAGGCCACCTACCCCAGGTAACTCTCACACTGTGTGAGTGGATCTTGCCCTTCACAGCTGGTTTGCTGGGTGGCCCAGGCTTGTCAGGATTGGTCCTGTGCTCTACCACCTCACTGGGGCTGCTTTTCCCTTCACTGTTGTAGGCAAAGAGCTGTTGGAGGAAGGAATGAAGCAGATAATAAGTGCCTGATTTAATGACAAGTAACATCCTGGTCATTTCCAGTCTCTGAAGGGGGCCTACAAAAATGCTGGGGAGGGACTTTTTAGGCTGTCAGGTAGGGACAGGACTAAGGGGAATGGAGCAAAGCTGGAGGTGGGGAGATTCAGACTGGATGTGAGGAGGAAGTTGTTGAGCATGAGGGTGGTGAGAGGCTGGAATGGGTTGCCCAGGGAGGTGGTTGGGGCCACATCCCTGGAGGTGTTTGGGGCCAGGCTGGCAGAGGCTGTGGGCAGCCTGATCTAGGGTAGGATGTCCCTGGGCATGGCAGGAGGATTGGAACTGGCTGATCCTTGTGGTCCCTTCCAACCTTGACTGATTCTATGATTCTAAGAAGTTCTTCCATGACAAACAAAATTGAATCACAGCAGAAACCAAAAGCAGTTAGTGCAGAAAATGTGCTTTGGGTTATGATTTCACCAAAACCCATTAGAACTCTCCCTCTTTAGGG
This sequence comes from Psilopogon haemacephalus, assembly GCA_013396835.1. Classification (NCBI taxonomy): domain Eukaryota; kingdom Metazoa; phylum Chordata; class Aves; order Piciformes; family Megalaimidae; genus Psilopogon; species Psilopogon haemacephalus. Next base: position 3,746,584 of record VWZI01008677.1, on the reverse strand, counting down.
GGGGACCTTCTCACTCTCTACAACTACCTGAAAGGAAGTTGGGGCTAGGTGGAGGTCAATCTCTTCTCCCAAGGAACAAGTGACAGGGCAAGAACAAATGGCCTCAAGCTCTGCCAGGGGAGGGTTAGGTTGGACGTGAGAACAATTTTTTTCCCCAAAAGGGTTTTCAAGGCCTGCAACAAGCTGCCCAGGGGCAGTGGTGGAGTCCCCATCCCTGGTGGGGTTGTAAAGCTGTGTAGATGTGGTACTGAGGGATGTGGCTCAGTGGTGACCTGGCAGTTAACATTTAGACTTGCTGATTTTGGAGATCCTTTCTGACCTTACTAACTCTGTGATTCTGTTACAACAACAAAAGAACCGCAGGTGATTTTTCTGCTGTCTCCACAGAAAAAGTGTCTTAGCTGGATACTAAAACTCCAAGAAAGCAGGAAGCTGTCATTAAACCAGAAGCAAAATGCAGTACAAACCCTGAACTTGTAGGATGTGCTCCTCCTCAGATTCCTTAAAGTGCACAAGAGCTCATCTCCATTGTACTGCGGCTGGAAACCGTAGCCCTGGGAAGGAGAAAACACAGAAACAGTCACTCATTTCTCACAGGAAACCCCAAATCACATCAAATTATTTTAGCTTGAGCTCCACCATTTTTTTTTAATGACTAAATGCAATTCTTGCCAAATCATAGAATCATAGAATGGTCTAGGTTGGAAGAGACCTCAAAGATCATCCAGTTCCACCTCCCCGCCACAGGCAGGGACACCTCCCACTAGAACAGGTCGCTCAAGGCCTCATCCAACCTGGCCTTGAACACCTCCAGAGAGGTTGTGCAGCACAGAAGCACAGAATGTGATCTTTTGATCACATTCTGTGCTTCTGTGCTGCACAACCTCCCTGGGCAACCTGTTCCAGTGTCACACCACCCTCACTGCAAACAACTTCCTCCTAACATCCACTTTCAATCTCCTCTCTGTCACTTTAAACCCATTCCTCCTCATCCTGGCATTACCAGACCTTGTCAATAGTCCCTCCCCAGCCTTCCTTCAGATACTGGAAGGCTACTCCCAAGGTCTCCTGGCAGCCTTCTCTTCTCCAGGCTGCAGAGCCCCAACTCTCTCAGCCTGTCCTCATAGCAGAGCTGCTGCAGCCCTCTGAGCATCTTGGTGGCCTCCTCTGGACTGGCTCAAACAGTTCCATGTCCTTCTTGTGCTGGAGGCTCCAGAACGGCACACAGTGCTCCAGGTGGGGTCTCAGGAGAGCATCACTGCTGCTAAACCACATCCACACATCTTCCAAACACCTCCAGTTCCAGTGCATTTTGCACCATTTCATTGGGAAGCAGAATGGTTCATTTCCTCCTCTAAGCTTTTTGCAGAGGTGGCAAACCCCAGCACTTACAGAACCTTCTTCTTCCATGTCTAAACTGTAGGTGAGAGAGTCCTCCGTGGACACCCCGCTGGGTGGGCTCCACTTCAACGACAGCCAGGTCACTCCTGCTTCAGTGAGCACAGGTGGGGAAGGGGCTGGTGGGACAATGCCTGCTGTGTAGTAGGTCACCGTCTCGCTGAACCCGCTGCAAAGGTGGTTTAGGAACAGGTTAATGCCAGCAGAAGCCAGAGCTGAGGAGAAGAATTGATGCTCTGGATGCTTGATTTTCCTTACCTCATTCCAATATCATTTTTAGCAGCTAATCTGAGGGAGTACTTGGTAGAAGGAGAGAGCTTGGTGAGTTTGTACTGCTTCAGGTGTCCGTAGTAGCATTCTTTGAAGGGTCTGTTTTTGCCCTTTGAAGAAAGTGAGAAGTGCTTCAGTGTTTCTGGCATCCTCCCTGCTGAGATCAATCCTTCCTCACTCTTAATTTTCCTAAATTTCGCAATAGCAATAATATGAATAAGCCTAAGGAATGGCTGGAGACTTGGGCCAAGAGGAACTTCATGAAGCTCGACATGGACAAGTGTAGGGTCCAGGACCTGGGGAGGAATAAATCCCTGATCCAGTACAGGAGAGGGCTGACCTCCTGGAAAACAGCTCCATGGAGAAGGGCCTGGGAGAGCTGGGGGACAAGTTCACTATGAGCCAGCAACGTGCTCTCATGACTAAGAAGGCAAATGGTCTCCTGGTGGCCAGCAGGTCAAAGGAGGTTTTCCTTCCCTCCTGCTCTGCCCTAGTGAGGCCACATCTGACATTTTGGCTCCAGTTCTGGGCTCAAGAGAGACAGAGAATTACTGGGGAGAGTCCAGAGGACTTTACAAAGATGCTGAAGGGCCTGGAGCATCTCTGTGGAAGGGAAAGGCTGAGAGCCCTGGGGAAGAGCAGGAGAAGAGGAGAAGAGCAGCCTGAGAGGGGATCTGCTCAATGCTCATCCACAGCTAAAGGGCAGGAGACAAGAAAATGAGGACGGACTCTTTGCAGTGGTGTCCAGCAACAAAACAAGGGGCAGCAGGCACAAACTGAAAGCTTCATCTGAACATGAGGAAAAATCTCTTTCCTCTAAGGGTGCCAAGGCCTCAGTCCAGGCTGCCCAGAGAGGCTGTGGAGTCTCCTTCTCTGGAGAGATTCCAAACCCACCTGAATGCCATCTTGGGCAACCTGCTGCGGGTGACCCTACTTTAGCAAGGGGCATTGGACTAGATGACTTCTAGATCATTCAGACCTCTAGAGAGGTCCCTTCCAACCCCCACTCCTCCATGAACATCTTAATGAGTATGCTGAGAGCAATTCTGAGCATTTTTGGTCCTAGCCCCACATTTTGGGGTTTTTAGCACTGTGGGTTTGACAGGAGAGTAATAAACGACAGGAGGAGGAAACGAGGGAGTCCCAAAGCTGAGTGCTGCTTTTGCCAGCTACTAAAGAGAGAAGCCAAATGTTCACTCATTTAAACAGAGCATGGGGATTAATCTCACCCTGGATGACAAGAAGCAAACAAGGGAGCTTGTCACTGTCCTCTCAAGAGGACCTGACAGGATTGCCTTACTCTAATTTCTGCATGTTTGATTCCAGCTTTTTAATTGCCTTGTCCCTTTAAAGCCTCCTGGACAAGCTGCACTGAAAATACCTGATGGAGCTAAGGAAAAAGTATTTTTAAGGATAATTGGCCTACAGATGTCATTAT
>VWZI01008677.1:3707530-3743348 GCA_013396835.1 Psilopogon haemacephalus | reverse complement strand
TTTTTTTTTTTTTTTTTTTTTTTTTTTTTTTTTTGTTGGGTTTTTGTTTGGTGTTTTTTTTAAACACTAGAAAAGGTCTTACCTCATCCCATTCTAAAAGAAAATTGGTTATTTTGGAACCATTGTCATTTGAGGACTGAAAATGAAGAAAGAAGGAGAAGAGTTAAAATCAAAGGGCAGTGCTTTTGAAAAGATTATTGCACATTAAAAAAAAATCAACAATAACAACAACAACAACAAAAATTTTAAAAATTGATTAACAAACACCAACTGCCTCTGCAACCAAAATTTGTAGCACAGAGCTGAAAGAAGCCTGTGGTAGGCTCACAGAAGAGTCTCCTGTGATAAATGGGACTACTGTGGGCACAGAGGGCAGGGACTGAGTGAGGTGAGTCAGAAAGGGAAGAACTAGAAGGTACTCTCAGGAGTTGAGTTCCTCCTTCCTCTTCTTTCAGCCTGGAGAAGAGGAGGCTCAGAGGAGGCCTTATTGCTCTCTGAAAGGAGGTTGTAGCCAGCTGGGGTTGGGCTCTTCTCCCAGGCACCCAGGGACAGAACAAGAGGACATTGCAAGGAAGAGGAACTACCACAACTTATCAATCTGAATGGAGCAAGGGGAAAGGCAACAGCTAAAGCACGCCTGAAATTACTGACAACAGCTAACTGAGAGATGAGCAGTGCAGATGCTTACCTTCCACTGCAAGCTGAGGCTGTTCTTGGTTCTGTTAACCAGCCTGGGGGCTGCTGGGCAGTCTGGCTCACAGCTCTCTGTAGTGAAACTCACCAATTCTGAAATGGATTCTTTGATGGAGCTGCTGGTTGCTGAAACCCTGAACAAAGCACAGTGAATGATGTTGCTGTTGCATTAGCACCTGAACATTTAAGGGAGGGAGTTGTCAGCTTTAGAAATGCATTCACCACGAGCAGTGGTTCCAGCAACAGGATCAGCCCAATTCCTCTTCTTTCAGCTGACTGATCCCCAAAGAAAGCTGTTTCGTGGCTTTTCACTCAGGGAGAAACAATACAGAGTGAGTTTGTGCCACTCCAGGTTCTAGAAACTGATGCCCATGTCACAGCGAGTACCCAGAGCAGGTCACACAGGCAGGTTTTGAAAGTCTCTAGAGAAGGAGACTTCACAACCTCTCTGGGCAGCCTGCTCCAGGGCTCTGCCACCCTCACAGTGAAAGTTTTCCCCTATGTTCCCTCTGCTCTCCAGCTTGCACCAGCTGCCCCATGTCCTATCATTGGACATCCCTGAGCAGAGCCTGGCCCTGTCCGCCCAACACCGCCCTGCACATCTTTATCAGCAGGAATGAGGTCACTCCTCAGGCTCCTCCACTCCAAGCTCAAGAGCCTCAGCTCCCTCAGCCTGTCCTCACAGGGAGAGGTTCCACTGCATCTTTGTGGCTCTGCACCGAACTCTTCCAAGCAGTTCCCTGAGGTCCTTCTTGACCCGGACACGATAATCCAGATGCAGCCTCACCAGGGCAGAGCAGTGGTGGACATACCTGGCATGGTAATCAGTTGCTGGTCTGAGATCAGGAAGTGTAATTGTCAATTCTTCCCCACTGCGAAAACGAAAAAACCAGAGAGCAGAGTCACAAGCCTCCCTCAGACTGCCAAGGCCAACAGCTCATTGAAAAGCAAACCCAGGTAGAGCACATTTAACTTCCACGTTTTCCATTGTCCACGTGGCTCTTAGTGCCATTACTTAACAGTTATTTCATGGCAGGCAGGCAGGCAGGTAGGTAGGTAGGGTCTGCAAGTCAACAAAGCGGCTCCTGACAGAGAGATTGCCGATGGGTTAATGGCTTTTAAACATGGGGGTTGTGCTTAAAGGAAGAAACTAAACTTACACATAGACAGATTTAAATTTTCCATTTTTACCACTGTTGGATATTGCTACTTCAAATGTAAATGCTGCTGGACTATGACTATGGCTCTCTCCATTCTGTGAACTAACTGGGAGATTCCAGGACAGAACGGCTGATCTTGCTTGTATATCAGAAACCTATTAAAAGCATAAATAATGCAAGTAAGTTTGCTTTCTGAAAGAAAAGGTTTATTAAGTCAATAACACGGTGCCCCTAGCTTGCCCGCCGAGCTCCTCGCTGGAGGAATTCTCTTTACCTTCGCAGTGGGAAAATACTGAGGCATTGTTTTGAATGCAAATGACCTTCCTCTTTTTCTCACCGCTAAAGCACCACGCCAAAGGATTTCCCTCGGGCACACACAGCCTCAGTCTACCAAGGTGGGGGTGGGGGGGAAGTTTCTGTTCCAATCTGCGCTGCTCACAGCCCTCAATTGGAGCAAATGTTCAGCTTTGGAGCCTTGGAACGCTGACAGCGGATCTATATTTAGGCCTAGCTCTCCATTCAACCACCACGATTCCCTCACACCACCTTCATCTTATTAACCACTAAGCTCTAGGACGAGCAGAGGCTCCGATCTGAAGGTTTGGGTCTAAGCTTTTCTGCTGCTTAAATCCCACACTCCAAATTTCCCCTGATAAGCTCAACGCATTCTTCTGCCAGCACCGAGCACAGCTACGTCAGAAGCAGCCACGGAAAGACTCCTACCAGAAGAAAGAAGAGCTAGAAAAGCAGGAGCAAAAGGACACAACCCATGCTTACAGCGTAGGCAACGCAAAGAAAAGGTGCTCCAAATCAAGGAGTTCATTTAAACACCCTGAGCCCATTACATTACCAGACTCCAACTTCCTCAGTAAGTCTCTAAGCACTCAAATATTTGCTCCAATTTCTAAACGCGACATCAAAATGAAATAAAAGGTGATTTTTTTTTTTTTTGGGGGTCAGTTTGATTTCCCCAAGCTCTTAAATCCTCCCTGCTGATGGAGGGATGGTTCCAAGGGGTGGGCAGGCTTTCATTGTTTTAGCAACCCCTTGCTCCTGAAGCCCTCACACACGCTCAACAACCCGGACTGGTTCTCGCCTTACAGCCCGAGTCAAAACTCTTTCAGCAAGTGGGTTTCCCTAGAATGGTTTCCTGCCCTTTCCCAGCTCTAACCTCTGACAACTAAACCACATTTTCTCTCTTTAAAATAAAAAAAAGAAACCATTCAAAGAAAAAAAAAATAATAAAAGGAATCAGTAAGATGTGATTTAACAGAAAGGCTACGGACAGAAAAGAACGCATCGAGGAGCATACTTACGACTGGCTTGGCAATGCTCAAGTGGATATCACATTTCTTGGATTCTAGGTCAGAGTCTGAAAAGTCCAAACACAAACCAGATTATCCCCGAGCCCCAGGAGGAAAAGCAGCCCGTTAGAAAAACGCCACCACGAGATGGAGTTCGCCCCCACCAAAGGGGCTTAACAATAGCCCTGATTGTGCAAAGTTCACTTCCCCTGTTTGTGTTGGCTGAGCCAGGGGAGAGGAACCTCAACTGTCCAAAACTAACAGCCTTACAACAAGGAAAAAAAAAAAAACCAACCCAAAGAAAACCCTAAAGCCTTTTAGTACATCCTGCACAAAGGGTGCATATTTTCCTCCTGGGAGGATAAGTGAGTTTTTACTTTGACGACACAAAAAAACATTCCTGCAAAAGGGAGAGGTGTGATAAAGATGACAATGAGATGGTATCTCGCCTGCTGCTGGGGCTTTCCTCACGCTGCTGTTGCAAAACACTGCTATTGCAGGCCTAAGCTGGAAGAAGTCTGATCAGAGGAGAGCCACGAAAATCATCCAAGGGGCTTGGAGAACCTCTGCTACAAGGACAGGCTGAGGGAGCTGAGGTTGTTCAGCCCGGAGAAGAGGAGGCTTCAGGGAGACCTAATAGTGGCCTTGCAGCACCTGAAGGGGGCTACAAGAAGGCTGCAGAGGGACATTTCTCAACTAGGCTGCTCAAGGCCTCATCCAACCTGGTCTTGAGCAATTCCTAGGGAGAAGACATCCACAACCTCCCTGGGCAGCCTATTCCAAAATCTCCCCAGCCTCATCCTGAAGAACTTCTTAGAATCATAGAATCACAGAATCAGTCAGGGTGGGAAGGGACCACAAGGATCAGCCAGTTCCAACCCCCCTGCCGTGCCCAGGGACACCCTACCCTAGAGCAGACTGCCCACAGCCTCTGCCAGCCTGGCCAAAAACACCTCCAGGTATCTGGCCCCAAACACCTCCCTGCAGGGGCAACCCATTCCAGCCTCTCACCACTCTCATGCTCAACAACTTCCTCCTCACATCCAGTCTGAATCTCCCCACCTCCAGCTTTGCTCCATTCCCTCTAGTCCTGTCCCTACCTGATAGCCTAAAAAGTCCCTCCCCAGCTTTTTTGTAGCCCCCTTCAGATCCTGGAAGGCCACAAGAAGGTCACCTGGGAGCCTCCTCTTCTCCAGACTGCACAGCCCCAACTCCTTCGCTATGTCCTTACAGCAGAAGTGCTGCAGCCCTTTGAGCATCCTCGTGGCCCTTCCCTGGACACACTCCAGCATGTGCACATCCCTCTGGTAATAGGGCTCCAGAACTGGATGCAATACCCCAGGTGGGGTCTTCTTCCTAAGATCCAATCTAACCCTGCTCTGTCTCAGCTTCACACCATTCCCCCTTGTCCTGTCTCCAGACACCCTGATGAAAAGTCCCACTGCAGCCTTCCTGTGGGATCCCTTCAGATACTGGAAGGCAGCTCTAAGGTTCCCCAGAGCCTTCTCTTCTCCAGGCTGCACACCCCCAGCTCCCTCAGCCCTTGTGGCCTTCCCTTGGACTCGCTCCAACAGCTCTTGCAACAACAGGTAAGGATTAGACCTTGCAGCCCAATACCATTTAGTTTAAGACCCACACCAACCCCCTACAAGATGCACAAATCACTTAAAGAATCATGCTTAGAAAACTGTCATAGAATGGTTTAGGTCGGAAGGGATCTCAAAGATCAGCCAGTTCCAACTCCCCTGGGCCACAGGCAGGGACATCTCCCACTAGAACAGGTCGCTCAAGGCCTCATCCAACCTGGCCTTGAACAGCTGCAGGGAGGTTGTGGAGCAAAGAAGCACAGAATCGAAGATCCCATTCTGTGCTTCTGTGCTCCACAACCCCCCTGGGCAACCTGTGCCAGTGTCTCACCAGCCTCACTGCAAACAACTTCCTCCTAACATCCAGAACTTCCTCCTAAAGTCCACTTTCAATCTCCCCTCTGCCAGTTTAAACCCATTCCTCATCCTGTCATTACCTGACTGAAAAGCCAAATGTTGCTATGCTTTGGGTTCCCACATGCAGAGGAGTTAATTAAAAAAAACCCTGAAGTTTGAAATGAAATCTTCCTAAAGATTTCACCTGATCAATCCTCAATTAACAAACTTGCACCATGGCTGTTTCTAGAGAGGGGGAAAAAACATCCCAACACAATGAAAATAATTTTTGGCTATCCCTAATCCTGATTGGTCTAACAGATAGCCAAATTCAGGTCTTCCAGACACTTTGCTACTGAACTTTCAGCACCTTCTGTCACAAAAACACCCACACCAACCTCAGATTCATTTATTTTTTTTCTTACCATTACAAGGCAACCTACCTCCCACCTCTGCATCTGCACTGCCCTTTGTTTTTCCAATCTGCTTCTGCTTTAGTGGTCCTCCTGCCCCTTGCTGTCCCTTTCCATTTCCATTCTGTACTGTTGCACTGGAGGAATTCACAGCTTTGTGTGGTGAAGACGGAGGACTACTAAGTTTGTTGTTAGTGTGGCCACTGGCTTGTCTGTCTTTTAGCCTTTTCTTCAGGTGTTCTTGCATTTTAAGACTCCTTTCGTCTCGCTGAATGAAGTTTGTTCTTCCATGAGAACGAGGTTCTGCAACGAAAACAGAGCTTGCTTCACCACTCAGAACAGCTTCAATTTGACAGCTGAGAAACACCTGAATCTGGATTTGAGATCTGAATAACCACAACTTGAAAACCCATGGAAACCCAGGAGGAGTTTCACAGCTGATATTCAGGTGTCTCCGGGCAGCAGAGCAAGAGGCGACAAACACAGCATCATACAGAACAACAGAAGTTGGAAGGGACCTCTGGAGATAATCTATTCCAACTCTCTGGCTAAATACCAGGTTGCCCAGGATGACAATGTCCAGGCAAGGAGACTTCACAACCTCTCTGGGCAGCCAGGGCTCAGGAACACTCACATCAAAGACATTTTTCCTCGCCTTTAAATGGAAGCTGCTGGGTTTCAGTTTGTGCCCATTGCTCTTTCTCCTGTTGCTGGGCACTACTGAGAAGAGTCTGGCCCCATCTTCTTGCCCTTTAGATACTGATAAGCATTGAGATGATCTCCTCTCAGTCTGCTCCTTCTCTCCCAGGTTTTGCAGCCTTTCCTTGTCCAAGAGATGTTCCAATCCCCTTAGCTCTACCCACTAGTTCTCTGTCTCTTTTGATCTGGGAAGCTCAGAACTAAATCCAGTACTCCAATGCCTCACTAAGGCAGTACAGAAAGGAAGAAGGACCTCCCTTGATCTGCTGGTCACAGTCTTAATGCACCCCCATTAAAACACACATCTATGGCAGAGCTGACTATCACTCTACAGACCAAGCTCAAACCAGTGCCGAAGCACAAAGCTCAGCTAAGAGCAGAATGAAGCTTGAGGAAGGCAGATTCAAACTGGGGATTAGGAAGAAATTCTTTCCAGTGAGGGTGGTGAGACACTGGATCAGGTAGCCCAGGAATGTTGTGAATGCTCCCTCCCTGGATGTGTTCAAGACTAAACTGGACAAGGCCTTGAGCAACCTGGTCTGGTGGAAGGTGTCTCTGTCCATGGCAAAGTGGTTGGAACTAAATCATCTCTTAGGTCCCTTCCATAAATTTATGAATCAAATTAAAGGCATTTTCATTAAACTTCACGTGATGAAGTTTTAAAAAACCTGCTGTGATAGTCCAGAGTGGTTGTGGAGAGCACCATTTTACAGCAAGGTAGAAGCAATTAGTGTGGCATATACAGTACCTGTGAAAAACACAGGATTAGAACACTTCTGAGCTACTGGGCTTGCATTAAATCCTTTAGAACAGCAGATCTGGACTTTGTACAATCATTCTGTTCAGTCTGGAGAGGAGAAGGCTCCCAGGTGACCTTATTGTGGCCTTTCAGCATCTTAAGGGGGTTACAAGAAAGCTGGGGAGGGACTTCTTAAGGATGTCAGGGAGTGACAGGACTGGGGGAAATGGAACAAAGCTGGAAATGGGGAGATGCAGACTGGGTGTTAGGAAGAAGTTCTTCAGCATGAGGGTGCTGAGAGCCTGGAAGGGGTTGCCCAGGAAGGTGGTGGAAGCCTCATCTCTGGAGGTGTTTGCAGCCAGGCTGGATGAGGCTCTGGCCAGCCTGACCTAGTGTGAGGTGTCTCTGCCCATGGCAGGGGGATTTGAACTGGATGATCTTTGAGATCCCTTCTAACCCTGACTATGAATCTATGGTTCTGTGATTCTTGCACAGGCAGAATGCTTTCAGTGCAGGGTTGCCACAAGCTCAGATACACCACAGACAGACATTAATGCTCAGGCAGTCTAATAACTAGCATCAAAGTCAAAGAAAGGTGTGAAAGAGCTGCTGACAGAGCTCAGCAGGTTCAGACAGATGCCCTGAGTGAATGGCCACCCTGGGCATTTAAGGGTCCGCTCCCTCTCACCTTGTTCTTGAAAGACATGTGGTGGTGGATGCTGGTGAATGAACTGTGGTGGCAGCTCTCCTGTCCCAGGAACTGGAGGGTACACTGGGTGAGGCGGGTGGGGAAGCAAAGCATGGTGATGATGCATGTAATGTGGCACGTGGGGAGGAGGAGGAGGATGCATGGAGGGATGGAATTCAGCCGAGTGCGGCAGTACCACCACTTTCCGAACTCCGTTTTCTTCCACCACCTGCCATGCAACAGAAGAAATTCAAAAAGTTAAAGCCAGTAACACTCCTGTACCTACTGTGCATTTATTTAATAAAAGAACCTCTGTGCTTAAGCCCAGAACCACAGCCTGAGAGCCAAGGATCAGTGAACTGCACTGGAAACTCAGCGAACCTGAGTCTGAGGTGGTTTTCAGAGGCTGAAGCCTCACACAGCACAGCCCTGGAGCAATCTGTAATTTCTGGATGATGGAAATAGTCTTTGAAACGTGAATTGTTGAGGCTGTAATTCCCAGCCTCCTTGCTGTGGACCCAGAAGAGCTCCTTCACATCATGTCCTGACTGACAGCTGTCCTGTACGAGCCCCTGCACGCCCTCTGGCCTGGGGTAGATCTCTGCGTGCACCTTCCCAGCCTACGGCAAGCACAAAGCACTTCCAGTCAGCTCTGCTGTCTTCTGCTCTGATCCAACCCAACTCAAATGTCAAAATAGCTCATGTTTGCCATGGGCTGAGAGGATTCAGACAAGGAGCCTGTCTGTGTGTCTGAACTCCAGGGTGAAAGATGCCAAGACAGCACATGCACATTTACGCACACAAGCACACACACACCTGAGCGTGCCTTAAACTGACAGCAAGCAGGCTCCTTCTGCAAGCATCAAGTCACACAATCACAGAATGGTCTGGGTTGGAAGGGATCTCCAAAGGTCATCCAGTCCAACCCCCTCTGCAGTCAGCAGGGGCATCCTCAACTACAGCGGGTTGCCATGTCGAGCCTCACCTTGAATATCTCCAACCACCTCCCTGGGCAACCTGTTGCAGTGTTCCACCACCCTCATGGTAAAAAACTTCCTAATATCCAGACTGAATCTACCTCAACTACCTCCTGGGCAACCTTTTGCAGTATTGCATCACCCTCATGTTGCAGAATGTGTTCCTATCATCCAGTCTCAATCTGCTCTTCTCTCATTTCAAACCATTGTTCCTCATCCTGTCCCTGCACGCCTTTTGCAAACAGTCTCTCTCCATCCTTCTTGTAGCCCCTTTCAGGTACCAGAAGGCTGCTATTAGTTCTCCCTGGAATCCTCTCTCCTCCAGGCTGAATGACCCCAGCTGCTTCAGCCTGTCCTCATAGCAGAGTTGCTCCAACCCTTGGATCACTTCTGTGGCCTCCTCTGGACCTGTTCCAACAGGTTAATGCCCTTCTTGTGCTGATCTCTTAGATTTTTTTCAACTTCTCCATGCAGCTCTCTGTTACTAAACACATGCACAACTTCTGTGTTGGGGCATTTCAAGATAAGGCTCTTACAGAAAAGCAGAGTCTATGTTTTATCCTGCGAGGTCCTTCAAGCTCCTCTCTCCCAGTGTAGTTAGTTTGGCTGCAGGGGATCACTGCAGCATTTCCTGGTTGGCCAAGGAGGGTTTATGGATGCTGAAACATTGCTGAAGCCAGAAGTACATTTTGATAAGCTCCTCAGCTGAAGATAGGGCAAACTAAGGAGAAATTACTGTTCTGAAGGGAAACAGAATGTGTCTGCTGGGGAACTGCTGTGACAAAGTTCAGCTGTCAGAAGCCTTCAGTCAGCTGCATTAGTAGCAACTCTGAACTGGCTTTAAATGGAAAGAAAAAAGCACAACAAGAAGTCATTTAAGAGTAAGCTCAGACTGAATAGATTTTGGTTCAGAAACAAGGTGGGAGGCCTTTTGATTCACCAACAGCCCTGCAGACACCTCCTGAAGCACAGTGCAGTGCATGGGATGGACACACAGGCTGCAGGACACACAACTCAAGCCTTGCTGTGATGATTTCTGCCTCTCTTAGCTCTATTTTATGTATATGGTAAGCAAGAAGAGGTGGCCCAGTTCTGAGTAGAAGGAGCTTAACCCAGCAAGACTTTCACAGTGTTTTAACAGCCTCCAGTTGCTAATGCCCCCATTAAGCACTGCTGAATCACTTCAAAAGGCCTTTCAAAGGTCCCTTCCAACCCAAACTATCCTAGGATTCTATCCTCTGATTCATTCCACTTGGGCAGAAACCAACCTAGCAACTCTGGGCTCCTCTGGACACATCTGGGAACAAAAAGTTCAGAGCCTCATAAGCTGAGCAGAAGAGCAGAAGTAACTCAAGCTCTGATTTAAGACTTGTCTATCCCTGTCACAATGAGCAAGGGAAAAGAAAACAAGCCAGACCTCCCTGGTCTCATGTGACAGCAAACACAGAACAAAGGTATTGTTCTGTTTGCACACCTCAGCCTCTGCCAGTGCTTTGCTATTGTTTGCACTATTTCATGCTGATGCAATAAATTCTCGGGGGGGGGATCTGTCTTCAGGAGCTGCATGAAAGAATCTCCTTAGAACAGCAGAAGCAGGAGATGCAGAGGCAGCTGTATGCAAAACCCCAAGTGTCTGGAGAGCACAAGAACAGTTACAAGGTTTTTCAAGTCTGCTTAGGAAACTCCAGGTTCTGAGCATCAGCAGGAAACGAGAGACTTCACCTGTCCTGTTGAAACATCTGCTTTTAATCACTTCCCTTTACAAGTGCAGTCATCTAACTGGGAGCTTCAAATACCTCTGCTAACAGTTGCAATGTCCCCCCCGACCCCAGCTCTGATCTGCTGACCACAGAACAGTGGCGGTTGGAAGTGACCTCAAAAGATCATCAGTCCACCCACCCCCACCCTGCCAGAGCAGGATCACCTGGAGCAGGTCACAGGAACACTTCCAGGTAGGTTTTGAATATCTCCAGAGAAGGAGACTCCATAACCCCCCAGCAGCCTGGGGTGGAAGGAAAATGGGTGAGGATGGAAAAATAAAGCTGGGAGTAAAGCCCAGAGCCTTGCTCATTTCATAGGCACCTCTGCTGCAAGAGCAGTGTTTTGCTGAATCCTGCAATGGTCTGGCTTAGATGGGACCTTAAAGATTATCTAGCTGCAACCCATGGAGGTGTCCACCATGAGCAAGGACATCTCCTGCCAGACCAGGGTGCTCAAGGCCCCATCCAGCCTGGCTTGGAGCCTCCAGAACTTCTCTGGGTAATCTGTTCCAGTGCTTCACCACCTTACTGAAAGTTACTTTTTACTGCCTGGTAGTAAAACAAATCCCCCAAACAAGATCAAAATTTCACCTCCAATAAAGTTAAACGGTTGAGAGGTTCCCTGAGGAAAACACAAGCAAAGCTTTCAAGAGCTGTTGCAGACAGAACCACCAAGAGCCTTACCATTAGAAAAACCACCCCCACAAGCACACTGGAATAGAATAAAGCTTACCTGAGACACGTAACCAGGAGGCACAAAGATAGGTGGCATAGAACCATTTGGTGACATCATAGGAACATGTGCTGGACCTGGGAAGGAACAAGGTGCCACTATTTAACAAGCTGAAGACACACTGATTCCAAAGGTGGTGGCTTTGACAAGCTCAAGACACATTCACTCCAAAGGTGGTGGCTTGCTTTGGGGCCTGAAAAAGGCAGCAGCTGCATCCAGCTCTACTTAAGGAACTCATAGACAAGCAGGTTTAGAACCAAGGCTTACAGTAACTCAATAAGGAAAACCAGGCTGGGGGGGAGAAACTTAAAATCAGCAGGACTGTGAGTTTAAAGAAGAGGAGTGACTGTACCAAGCAAATTTATGCAGGTTACAATGGGTTTTGTTTTTTTTTTTTTTTTAGTGAGGGACAACTCATTTTCCACACCAAAAATACATATTGAGGAATGCTGTAATCACCTCCAAGAAGCATCCAGAAAGTCAACCTGGCCTTGAACACCTCCAGGGAGGGAGCAGCCACAACCTCCCTGGGCAGCCTGTGCCAGTGCCTCACCAATTTATGACATTGCAGAACACACAAGATGCCCCACAGCTGGCAGCACAGAAACAAACGCTGGCAGGGATCCTGTGATACCTGCAGAACCAAAGGCTTCAGGGTCAGTATTTCTAGCTGTGTTTTTTGGTTTTTTTCTCCTTTTACCTTGAATACACTGAACGTGTCCATCCTCAGTTGTGATGGTAAACGTTTCACCTGGGTTCACCTGCACAAGAATGACCTGCAGAAAACAACAGAAGATGTTTTGAGTGGTTGGGTTGTTGGGTTTATTTTTTAAGTTTAGAAATTATCTGAGTCAACCCCATTCCCCCACCCACCTCTTCCTTACACCCAGGTGGCTGGATGCAAGCAATAAAGCTTTGCTAACCTTAGAGAGGGAAAAAAAAAATGAAGATGAAAAGCTGACAAATAGAAGGGAATTCCTTCATGCTGTGACACAAAATCACTCATTTTGCATAATCACTATTCTCACTTTTTTCCTCTGGTTAGAATCACAGAATAGAATCGTAGAATGAGTCAGGGTTGGAAGGGACCACAAGGATCAGCCAGTTCCAACCCCCCTGCCATGCCCAGGGACACCCTACCCTAGAGCAGGCTGCCCACAGCCTCTGCCAGCCTGGCCAAAAACACCTTCAGGGATCTGGCTCCAAACACCTCCCTGGGCAACCCATTCCAGGCTCTCACCACTCTCATGCTCAACAACTTCCTCCTCACCTCCAGGCTGAATCTCCCCACCTCCAGCTTCCAGGAGACCTTGGAGTGGCCTTCCAGCATCTGAAGTGGGCTACAGGAAGGCTGGGGAGGGACTATTGACAAGGTCTTGTGATGACAGGATGAGGAGGAATGGGTTTAAAGTGGCAGAGGGGAGATTGAAAGTGGATGTTAGGAGGAAGTTGTTTGCAGTGAGGGTGGTGAGACACTGGCACAGGTTGTCCAGGGAGGTGACTGAAGATCACATTCTGTGCTCCACAACCTCCCTGGAGGTGTTCAAGTCCCGTTTGGATTGAGCAACCTGTTCCTGTGGGAGGTGTCCCTGCACATGGTGGGAGGTTGGAACTGGATGAGCTTTGAGGTCCCTTCCAACCTCAAGAATTCCAAGGGTCTATGAATGGCAGACTGGAGATTTGCCAGAGCACAAAGAAGCAGGAGAGGTGAGGTCTGCTGTGAACAACAGCTGCTGGGGATGGACACCAGCAGGGGACAGGACTCCACTGGCAGGTATTAAACCTCACAGCAAGTCTCATCTTGGAAAGCAAGAAAATCGAGAGACAGGAAAGGAAACCTTTTAGGAATTCAGAGCCTCTGAACGGTCACATCTCCAGAACAGGTTTCAATTAACTGAAGTCCTCAGAAACAGCTCAGGAAACCATTAAGGGAACTCAGTTGAATGGCTCATAAGTGAAGTGGTGTAATCACAAGGCTGCAGAGCAGTTCTGAGGGTGGAATGTCAAGAATGCATGGGGCAATGTCAGACAGGAATGACTCACTATGATTAATGAAGCAAACACAGTTCCATCTCCCTCCCACCAAGGAACATTTCCAGGAAGCTTGAGTGTTTCTAACGAGGCAATCTAAGCCCAGTTAGAGCACAGACTGCTGCTAGGAGTGACAGCAATGTCAGGCTTACTGCACAACACTCACTCAGGTGTCCTGTGCAGCCGTTTGAGCATGGGTGGGCTCAAGCTATGCCGAAGCACAGCTCTCTGCTTCACCTTCCTCCTTTCCCCTTTCACCACTTTCCACTGCCGAATTCTTTTCAGGGCAGGAAACGCCTCCAGGCATTCTGTGAAATGAAACTCCTGAGCTAAGTGTTTGAAGGGACTGTCTGAAGGGACTGGCCAAACAGCCCAACAAGTTCCATTGCTGAGAACAAGCCCAGTGTGCAGTAATCTGTAATCAGCCTAACCTCTATGGCAGCAAAATAATTAAAGCCAGTCTGTGCTAATAAAGCTGCTAAGTCAATTCTCTACTTCAACTTGCAAATGCAAGGCTGTGCCTCAGAAGCCTGTCCACAGGAAAGTGTCACAGAGAAGAGCAGCAAGTTATTGGTCAGGCATACAAAGGATGGCAACATCACAGAATTGTCAGGGCTGGAAGGGACCTTAAGGATCACCCAGCTCCAACTCCCTTACCATGGGCAGGGACACCTCCACACTAGGTCAGAGTGATCAGAGCCACATCCAGTTTGGCCTTAAAAACATCCAGGGATGAGGCTGCCACCACCTCCCTGGGCAACCTGTGCCTGTCTCCCACCACCCTCATGCTGAAGAACTTCTTAAAGAACTACTCCCTGTGACAGGACAAGGAGCAATGGATGGAAGCTGCAGCACAGGAGGTTGCAGCTCAACACAAGAGGCAACTTCTTGCCTGTGTGGGTCCCAGAGCAGTGGCACAGGCTGCCCAGAGAGGTTGTGGAGTCTCCTTCTGTGGAGCCTTTCCAAGCCTGTGTGGATGTGTTCCTGTGCGACCTAAGCTAGATTGGTCCTCCTGTGGCAGAGGGATTGGACTCAATGATCTCCTTGGGTCCCTTCAAACCCCTGACATCTTGTGAGCCTGTGATGTCTACTCTCAATCTCCCCTCTTCTAGCTTTGTTCCATTCCCCATCCCAGTCCTACCACTATGTGACACCCTAAAAAGTCCCTCCCCAGCTTTCTTGTAGCCCACTTCAGATAGTGGAAGGCCACAGTAAGGTCTCCTGGAAGCCTTTTCTCCTCCAGACTGACCATCCCCAACTCTCTCAGCCTGTCCTCACAGCAGAGCATCTCCAGCCCTCTGATCACCAACACGAGAAGGCTGTTTGTGTGCAGGCATGTTAGAATGAGAAACCTTGGCACATGAACACAAAATCACATTTTGGGTCCCATGAGGAATTTTCACTAGACTGGGCCAGACATGCAGTGCCCCAGGCTTCAGAAAGAGAGGCTGGAAAGCTGCCCAGCAGACAAAGACCTGGAGGGTGCCAATCAAAAGTCTGCTGAAGATGTGCCCAGGTGGCCATCTGTGTGTCAGAAATGATGTGGTGTGGCCAGCAGGAGCAGGGCAGGGACTATTCCCCTGGACTCAGCACTGCTGAAGCCACCCTTCAACTCTGGGTTCAGTTTTGAGGCTCTCACTACCAAGAAAGGTATTAAGGTGTTGGAGGGTGCCCAGAGAAGGGTAGTGAAGGTGGTAAAGGGTCTAGAACACCCTTTTGTTTGGTTGGTTATTTTCTTTTTGGTACTCAGATCTGTCACATCTGTAGCTGCTAGGGCTGGGGGAAGATGCTTCTTAAATTAAGAAGCAGTGTTCAAATGTCAGGATGCCTGGAATATTTGTGAGTGCCCTGGAGTTGTGCCTCAAAATGATGGGAAGATCCCAGCACCTGCTGTACAAGGCACTCAGCCTCTGGCACAGTGAATCCACTTCAGCTTTACTGCCACCTTACACAAGCTTGGGCTTCAAACTATTCTGCTTTCACTTCTGCCTGCATTTCCAACCCTACCAGGCACCTCTGACAGGCTGTGTCCAAGAAAATTCTCAGGTTTCAACTGAATATCCTCAGGTTTCACCACTGGGCTGTAATTATTAATGAAGGTGCTTCACAGCAGGAAGCCAAGATCCTTCCTCCTCTCACATCCCTGCAACAAGCTCCCTGCTTGAGAGCACTGCAAGCACTTTATAGATTATTTAAGAAGCACATTCAAACCTTTCATGCTTTATTGAATCCATTTGATTTCTTCCTTTTATTCTTTGACTTTGGAGATGAATTTTAAAAGTGTTTCCATGCATGTAGCAAACACCCCACTGCCTTCAGTTTTGGGGCTGCTCAGTTTCATAGGGACTGGGATCTGCTGGAGATAGTCCAGTAGAGGGCTAGGAGGATGATGAGGGGACTGCAGCACTGCCTGATAAAGAGAGGCTGAGGGACCTGGGGCTGCTTAGTCTGGAAAAGAAAAGACTGAGAGGGGATTTAATCAGTGTTTATAAATATCTGAGGGCTGGGGGTCAGGAGTGGGGGACAGGCTCTGCTCACTGCTCCCTGGGATAGGCCAAGGAGCAATGGATGGAAGCTGCAGCACAGGAGGTTGCAGCTCAACACAAGGGGCAATTTCTTGACTGGAAGGGTCCCAGAGCACTGGCACAGGCTGCCCAGAGAGGTTGTGGAGTCTCCTTGTCTGGAGCCTTTCCAGGCCTGTCTGGATGTGTTGCTGTGTGCCCTGAGCTAGATTGTCTGCTGTGGCAGAGGGGTTGGACTCCATGATCTCCTTGGGTCCTTTCCAACCCCTACCATCCTGTGAGCAGCTCTCCAACGCCCCCAGTAGCACTGCTGGCACAGTGTGCCCTGAGTTAGAAGCAGGAATGGACTTGCCTGTTGTATGCTGTCCCCATTAACCATATGAGGTAGAAGTGGCACTTCGTTCAGCAGGGGTGTAGCTTCCAGTGGAGGCGGCTGCTCAGCCATCATGTCTGAGAACCACTCATGGACAGCTGCTCACATCAGCCACCTGGGGAAGTAACCAGAGAGTGACAAAGTCAGACACGGCTCCCCTCTGCCCCAAAGAATTCTCCACTGCTTTTGCCAAACGTGGTACTAATGGTATGAAACATACAGCCCTGCCCTCAGGACACTTCTGGTTTTCTCCTCTGTAGAAACACAGAATGAACCAGATTGGAAAAGGCCTCCAGGATCAGCAAGTCCAACTTATTACCTAACCCTTCTCATTAACTATCCCATGGCTGCAGAAAGGCTCTTGCTTAGACTTGCTCCTGTGGAGACCAAGGCCTCTGCTAAGTCTTTTGTGGCACACTGGGGTGCAGTAAGGAAGAGGTGGTGCCTGTGGGGAGGAGTGAACAGTTCAGGTGACCTTAAGGTAACCAAGAAGGGATTCCATCCCATCTATGTCCTGTTCAGCATAAAGCTGAGAGATCACCAGGGTGAAGCCTCTTCTTCAGTGGCCAGGAGGATCCTCCCTGTGCTGTCTTTGCAGCAGATGGGAACCAGATTCAGAAACACAAGGGCTGGGACCAGAGTGCAGGCTGGGACTCTCCCAGTGCCTGCCCACAGTATGGGTGGTGAGGTTGATGAAATTGTCATCGGGGGTTGGGTTTGGTACTGGTTTGTTTCTCTTTGTATCTGCTTCACTTCATTGCTCTTATTTTCTGTAAAGCAGCTTTAGTTTTCTTTCCCAACCCATCAGCCTCTCTCTTATAGCCTTTCCCTTCCCTTTGGGGCTGATGGAGAGCATCTGTCACTCATCTAGAGGCCAGCCCAGCCCTGACCCTTGACACCTCCACACATTTTCCAATAAACTAACTTTAATTGGGAACAGGAGTTACTGCAAACAGCCACATCTGACTTCACTTCTCATTTAAACACTTGTGTAAACGGACAGTCTGAGAAGGATGGAGGTCTCCTGTCACATGGAGAGAGTCTCCTGTCACATACTCGAGTTCCTCACGAGGAACAGCACTGGAGGACTCCAACAGATCACCTTACTTTCATTCCTGCACTGAAGCAGTAGACATCCTTCTCCTGAAAATGTGCTCTCTAAATGTCCCTCAAGGCTACCCACCTTGCCATGCCACAAGTGAGGAGAAGGGTATGTAAGTGAGGCAAACAGCAACAGAACTGAAAGGTCTCCCCTTAGCCTCCTCTTCTCCAGCTTAAACAACCCTGCCACTAGAACAGGTCACTCAAGGCATCCTCCAACCTGGCCTTGAACAACTCCAGAGAGGGAGCAGCCACAACCTCCCTGGGCAACCTGTGCCAGTGTCTCACCGCCCTCACTGCAAACAACTTCCTCCTAACATCCACTTTCAGCTCTCCTCTGCCACTTTAAACCCATTCCTCCTCATCCTGGCATTACAAGACCTTGTCAATAGTCCCTCCCCAGCATTCCTATGGCCCCCTTCAGATACTGGAAGGCCACTCCAAGTCTCCTGGCAGCCTTCTCTTCTCCAGGCTGCAGAGCCCCAACTCTCTCAGCCTGTCCTCAGAGCAGAGCTGCTGCAGCCCTCTCAGCATCTTGGTGTCCTGCTCTGGACAAGTCCTGAATGCTTCCAGAGAAGGAGACTCCACAACCTCTCTGGGCAGCTTGTTCCAGGGCTCTGACACCCTCATAGGGAAAAAGTTTTCCCTTCTGTTCCCATGGAACCTTCTCTGCTCCAGCTTGCACCAGCTGCCCCTTGTGCTGTCATTGGACATCCCTGAGCAGAGCCTGGCCCTGTCCTCCCAGCATTTACCCTTCTACAAACATGAATGAGGTCAGCCCTCAGTCTCCTCCTCCCTAAGCTAAAGAGACCAAACTCCCTCAGCCTTTCCAAGATGTCATCAATACAGAAGTCTGACACATGGGACAAAAAGCTGAAGGCAAGACAAAGGGAGTGCAGCATTTTGTCTAGAAGGCTTTCAACAGAAAAAGTGCTGCGCTGTTCTATGCTTTCAGTGCACAATCTGCAGCTACAGAAAGTCAAAACACAGCCCAAATATTAGTGAATTTTCAGCACACAATTAATTCAGCATCCAGAAAAAGCACAAGATAACAGGATACAGGAAATGCTGACATTTCCTCCCTTCCCCATTACCTCCTAGAAACTCAGACAGAAGGCAAAATGTGGTTTGGGACAGTCCAATTTGCTAAGTTCAAAAGCAAAATTAAACAGAACAAGCATTTCCCCTACTCAGACCTGTGCCAGAACCTACTCAGACCTCTGCCAGAACCAAGTCAAGCTCTGTACAAAGCCAAATCCTCGCTCAGTGCTCTTTGACCACTATGGAAATCATTGAATGGTTTGGGTTGGAAGGAGCCTTGAAGGTTAGTTAATGAGAAGGGTTAGGTGCTAGGTTGGACTTGATGATCCTGGAGGTCTCTACCAACCTGGTTCGTGCTGTGATCCTGAAGAACTCCTCTAAGAAAGCTGGAAGAAGCCCAAGTGAGGCATTTAGTGAGGTACTGGAACAGGCTGCACAGAGAATTTCTGGAGACTCCAACACTGGAAGCGTTCAAAGCCAGGTCAGATGGGACCTTGATCAACCTGCTCTTGATCAGCCTCTGGAGAAGAGGAGGCTCCCAGCTGACCTTCTTGTGGCCTTTCAGGATCTGAAGTGGGCTACAAAAAAGCTGGGGAAGGACTTTTGAGGCTATCAGGTAGTGACAGGACTAGGGGGAAAGGAGAAAAGCTGGAGGTGAGGAGATTCAGCCTGGATGTGAGGAGGAAGTTGCTCAGCATGAGAGTGGTGAGAGACTGGAATGGGTTGCCCAGGGAGGTGTTTGGGGTCACATCCCTGGAGGTGTTTTTGGCCAGGCTGGCAGAGGCTGTGGGCAGCCTGATCTAGGGTAGGGTGTCCCTGGGCATGGCAGGGGGGTTGGAACTGGCTGATCCTTGTGGTCTTTTCCAACCCTGACTGATTCTGTGATTCTATGCTCTAGTCTAAGGTGTCTCTGCCCATGTCAGGGGGGTCGGAATGTGATGAAATTTCTGGTCCCTTCCAACCCAAGCCATGATTCTTATGATTCCTAAGAAACCCACAGCAGAAACAGCCTGAGCTCCTGGCTGCTTTAAGACACAGCCTTCTACAAAAGCCAAACTTGGGCTAGTTTCACAAGATGAAAAAGCAGAAAACTAAGCCTCATTCCTGCTTTGGTGTTGGTTCCCATTTTGTGAGTGTCCTGCAGCAACCCAACACCGTGCTGATGTCACAGCACATGGTTAATCATCTTTAGCCATATTCAAAACCAGGCAACATTTTCCACTGACACTCTGCCACCACAAAGGCTTCTAAGAAAAACAGCAAATCTCCACCAGCAGCCTTCCAGCAAACAATGACAGCACACAGAGCCTGGGCCTGACCTCACTTCCTGACATAGTAGGACTGCCCAGGCCCTGGAAGACTCAAACATTGGCCTTCCCTTTTCTCCAGCCCCAGATTCTTCCCCAGCAGTGCTGCAGTCACCCTGGCCACCAGCCAGCTGCTGAGGATTCGCTCTGGGCTCCAGTGGTCATTGAGTCATCTCTGCTGCTGCTGCCTGCATTCAGCAGCCTCAGCCTGGGGAAGCTGAGCTCTGGCTCACACTAACCCCACCTATTGCAGCCCTCTACAATGGCAACAGCATGGCCAAAGTGGGTAGGTGAAGTCTAAATGATACTAGACCATCATAACTGAAGTCTGGAAAGCATCATGGAGAGGAGGACCTTGAGGCTGGAGCACCTCTGCTATGAGGACAGGCTGAAAGAGTTGGGGCTCTGCAGCCTGGAGAAAAGAAGGCTGCCAGGAGACCTTGGAGTGGCCTTGCAGGATCTGAAGGGGGCTACAGGAAGGCTGGGGAGGGACTATTGACAAGGTCTGGTAATGATAGGACGAGGAGGAATGGGTTTAAAGTGGGAGAGGGGAGATTGAAAGTGGATGTTAGGAGGAAGTTGTTTGCAGTGAGGGTGGTGAGACACTGGCACAGGTTGCCCAGGGAGGTTGTGGCTGCTCCCTCCCTGGAGGTGTTCAAGGCCAGGCTGGATGAGGCCTTGAGTGACCTGATCTAGTGGGAGGTGTCCCTGCCTATGGCACAGGGGGGTTGGAACTGGCTGAGCTCTGAGATCCCTTCCAACCTAAACCATTCTATGATTCTATGATCATGGATTCTCATCCCCCTGGAGTCAGCACCAGTGAGACTGCACCTTCAATACTGGGTTCAGATTTTGGCCTCTCACTCACTACAAGAATCACAGAATCAGTCAGGGCTGGAAGGGACCACAAGGATCACCCAGCTCCAATCCCCCTGCCATGGGCAAGGACACATCCAACTACAGCAGCCTGCATGGGGACACATCCACTCAGACTGAATCATAGAATCAGTCAGGTTGGAAGGGACCACAAGGATCAGCCAGTTCCAACCCCTCTGCTATGGGCAGGGACACCCTACCCTAGATCAGGCTGCCCACAGCCTCTGCCAGCCTGGCTGCAAACACCTCCAGGGATGAGGCTTCCACCACCTCCCTGGGCAACCTCTTCCAGGCTCTCACCACCCTCATGCTGAAGAATTTCTTCCTAACATCAAGTCTCAATGTACCCATTTCTTGTGTTGTTCCATTCTCCCCCAGTCCCATTACAACCTGACAAACTAGAAAGTCCCTCCCCAGCTTCCTTATAGGCTCCCTTAAGATCCTGAAAGGCCACAATAAGACATGCACTGAGGTGCTGGAGCAGGTCCAGAGAAGGGCAATGAAGCTGGTGAGGAGCCTGGAGCACAGGTCCTGTGAGGAGCATCCAAGGCAACTGGGCTTGTTTAGTCTGGAGAGAAGGAGGCTCAGGGGACACCTTCTTGATGTCCTCAATGCCCTGAAAGGAGGCTGCAGGGAGGTGTGGGTCAGTCTCTTCTCCCAGGTGACAAGCAGTAAGACAGGAGGAATCAGCCTCAAGCTGTGCCAGGGGAGGGAAGTAACCCAAACCACTCTACCATTCTATATTAGAAAAAAACCAAAATCTCTTTCCAGAAAGATCTCTCACAGCAACTCAATGAGAGGGTCACTGTGGCTAAAAATAGGTCAGCTTCACTGCACTGTCCAGAGCAGAAGCTGAACACATTCCATAAACTCTAAAAAAACCCAAAACCCTCAAAAGTTTATAATCCTGCCCCCCCAGGAGCTATCACAAAGTCTGGATTTAGGAAGAGTTTGATTTAATATGAGACAGTTCCTATGCCAGGAAGCTTACTAAAGTGAAGACCTCTTTTTTTTTTTTAATTCTTCCTTTCCCCTTTTTAAATAGAGTCTGCTGGAGCTTGACAGAACAGAACAATGTGTCCAGGAGCAGAGAGGAAGTCTGCTGGAGAGCTAGAAATTCAGCCTGGCCTTCCTGATTTCTAGGTTCAGTGCCTTATGCAACCTTCCAGCCTGCTCAGAAGTCTGGGCAGGAAGTGAACTACTACAACATTGCTATTTATTAAGAGCAGTAGTGCATAAAACCTTCAAGCTTTAATGATACTTTCTTATGTTAACAGAATTGCTAATGAGTGCTATACCTTGACTACACTTTGGTGTGTTACGTAGAAGGGTCTGGGTTGGAAGGAACCTCCAAAGCAAACACCTCCAACCCCCCTGCACTCAGCAGGGACATCCTCCACTACATCAGGTTGCTCAGAGCCTTGTTGAGCCTCACCTTGAATATCTTCAAGGATGGAGCTTCAACTACCTCCCTGGGCAACCTGCTGCAGTGCTGCACCACCCTGATGGTGCAGAACTTGTTCCTAACACCCAAGCTAAATCTCCTCTGATTTCAAGCCATTGTCCCTCATCCTATGGCTGCAGGCCTTTGGAAACAGTCCCTCTGCAGCCTGCTTGTAGGCTCCAGTCAGGTACTGGAAGTTTTTTTTTTCATCCTGGATGATAAATAGATATGACATAACCTTATAATGGTAATTCTTATACAAGCTTAGAGTTCTTTTAGCTGTTTTGACCCATTTAAAGTAAATTTCCTTAGCTAGTTCGTAGCTTTAATTTTTTGAGCCTGACTTTTGAATCTGTACAACTGTGAAGCTCTGTTGGTAATCTAAATCTGCTCTGCTCATCCAGTCCAACCTCCCTGCACTCAGCAGGGACATCGTCCACTAGAACAGGCTGCTCAGAGCCTTGCCAAGCCTGTCCTTGAATATCTCCAAGGATGAGGCCTCAACTACCTCCTTGGGCAACCTGCTGCAGTGCTCCACCACCCTCGTGGTAAAGAAGTTATTCCTAATATCCAGTCTCAGCCTGCTCTTCTCTCATTTCAAACCACTGTCCCTTGTCCTGTCCCTGCAGCCCTTTGCAAACAGTCCCTCTGAAGCCTTCTTGTAGCCCTTCAGGTACTGAAGGCTGCTAAGATCTTCCTGAAGCCTTCTCTCCTCCAGGCTGATCAAGCCCATCTCTCTCAGCCTGCCTTCATAAGAGAGGTGCTCCAGCCCCTGAATCAGCCTTGTGGCTCCTTCCAGGACCTGCTGGAACAGTCCCATGCCCTCCTTCTTTTGTGTGCTGGACACAGCACTCCAGGTAGGCTTTCATGAAGCTGGAGCTGAGGGGCAGAATCTGCTCCCTTGACCTGCTGCTGCTTTTTATGCAGCCCAGGACACAGTTGGCTTTCTGGGCTGCAAGTGCACACTGCTGGCTCATACTGAGCTTCTCCTCAACCAGAACCCCCAAGTCCTTCCCTTCAGGACTGCTCTCCAGCCATTCTCCACTTTGTGCTTGAGATTGCCCCAGCCCAGGTGCAGCACCTGGCAAGTGGCTTTGTTGAACTTGATGAGGCTGGCACTGGCCCATCTCTGAAGGCTGTGAAGGTCTCTCTGCATGACATCCCTGCCCTCCAGCAGCTCATCTACACCACACAGCTTGGTGCTGGCAGCAAACTCAATGAGGGTGCCTTGATCCCACTGTCTGTGCCACTGACAATGTCTCCAGGTGTCTGGAGGCTAAGACTTCTGAGGATTTTAAACACATTCCAACCCATCAGTTCGATTTTGCATCAGAGATCACAGAATTAACCAGGTTGGAAAACACCTTTGAGATCAATGAGGCCAACCTATCACCACAATGCTGAGCAAGAGGTCAAAGGGATGAGGCCAGACTCTTCTCAGTGGTGGTCAGGGATAGGGCAAGGGGCACAAACTGGAACCCAAAAGGTTCCACCTGACCACGAGGAGAAACTTCTTTGCTGTGAGGGTGCTGGTGCCCTGGAGCAGGCTGCCCAGAGAGGTTGTGGAGTCTCCTTCTGTGCAGATTCCAAACCCAGGTGGACATTGAATTGTCCAATCAATGTTTGATTGGATTGAATCAATGTTTATAAATATCTTAGGGCTGGGGGTCAGGAGAGGGGGGACAGGCTCTGCTCACTGCTCCCTGGGATAGGACAAGGAGCAGTGGATGGAAGCTGCACCACAGGAGGTTGCAGCTCAACACAAAGGGCAATTTCTTGACTGGAAGGGTCCCAGAGCACTGGCACAGGCTGCCCAGAGAGGTTGTGGAGTTTCCTTTCCTGAAGCCTTCAAGGCCTGTCTGAATGTGCTGCTGTGTGCCCTCAGCTGGATTGTCTGGTCCTGCTGTGGCAAAGGGGGGGTTGGACTGGATGATCTCTTTGGGTCCCTTCCAAGCCCTGACATCCTGGGATCTCTCTGGGTCCCTTCCAAGCCCTGACATCCTGGGATCCTGGGCAAGCTGCTGTGGGTGCCTCTGCTTTAGCTGCTCCTATGTCCAGAGTACCTTCCAACCCTCACCATGCTGGGGCTCTGTGTGATTCTGATCTCCAAAGACTGTTACAAAGGACAACAACAGACCCAACCAAAAGCCTTCCTCAACCCCAAGCTCATCAAAAGATCCAACATTTCTTACAAACTTTAAACCATTCTCGTTCCTCCAGACCTGAAACAATGTCCCCCACAATCCTGACAGAGGGAACATTTTGGAGAACAGATAGAAGCTACCCTGTCCCCCAGAAGGTGTGGGGTTGTTTTTTTTCCCCCTCACATAAACAGTGCTAACAAGGTGTTTAAGATACCATCCCACTCCTAAAATAGTTCTCCTCTTGCCTCAGGACCACCCCTGAGAGGCAGCAAGGTGGCTTGGTTTATTTTAGCAAAGATTAAGGGCAGGAGAGACTTAACAAAACCAGACTGCAACAGAAGCTCAGTTACAACTTCAGCTCTGAGGAGACCACCAGCAACCCCCCTCTCCATAACAGTCATCTGTTCAAAACCAAAGACATGTTTGGATTGAAAGGTTGGCAACCATTCCTAATGACACCCAAGTGAGTTTGGCTGCACCACCTTGGGTCCAGGCTGGCCTCCAGCCAGGAGGGCACCACAGCTTCCACACTGAAGAACGTTCCCCGTGGCTCACCCAACACAAATGTGCTCAGTTCAGACATTTTTAATGCCATTTTGACCTAGGCATTGCTGGCACCTCACAGCTTTGACCTAGGTGAGGTCTGGGAATCAAGTAAAACAACAAACAAACAAAAAAACCCAACCCTCTACACTCCAGCTCCACTGGGTTCGCACACACTGTGCCAGGTCTTTTCTTCTAGACATCATTTCCACCCCACACCCCCCCACCCACTTTGCTGACATCCAAAAAAAAAAAAAGGCAAAAATTCCAACACATTTCTCTGTGTTTTTAGGGAAGTTTCAAACTATGCTAAAATTCTTATTCTGAAGTCATGCTAATAGCTCCCAGGATAAAACACACAAGTGCCTACAAGCCTTGTAGTAAAAATAATCCTCCTGTCCTCACAAGAGCCACCTGGGGATCAAACCCATCACCAGAAGAACACCACAAGAACCATTTGGGCATCAGGCCCATCACCAGAAGGACCTCTAGCAGCTTCCCAAACTGGGCAGAAAGCTGTGGCCACTGCCAAGAATGAGCCATGGAAGAAGTCAAGGTGTGAATCATAGAATAAGCCAGGTTGGAAAAGTCCTCCAAGCTCATCCAGTCCAACCTAGCACCCAGCTCTAGCCAATGGCACTCAGTGCCCATCCAGGCTTTGCTTGAACACCTCCAGTGATGGTGACTCCACCACCTCCCTGGGTAGCCCATTCCAATGCCAATCACTTTTTCCATGTAGAACTTTTTCCTAACATCCAGCCTGAGCCTGTCCTGGTGCAGCTTGAGCCTGTGTTCTCTTGTTCTGCCACTGCTGCCTGGCAGCAGAGCCCAACTCCATCTGGCCACAACCTCCCTTCAGGTAGCTGCAGAGAGCAATGAGCTCTGCCCTGAGCCTCCTCTTCTGCAGGCTGCACACCCTCAGCTCCCTCAGCCTCTCCTCTTGGGGCTGTGCTCCAGGCCCCTCACCAGCCTTGCTGCCCTTCTCTGGATACATTCAAGCACCTTAACATCTTGACCAGTGCTGAGCACAGGGGCAGAATGACCTCCCTGCTCCTGCTGCCCACACTGCTCCTGCTCCAGGCCAGGATGCCATTGGCTCTGTTGCCCACCTGGGCACACTGCTGGCTCATCTTCAGCTCCTTTCTCCCAGCACCCCCAGGTCCCTCTCTGCCTGGCTGCTCTCAGCCACTCTGTCCCCAGCCTCTAGTGCTGCCTGGGGTTGTTGTGGCCAAGGTGTAGAACCCTGCACTTAGCCTTGTTCAATCTCATCCCTTTGGCCTCTGCCCACCCATCCAGCCTGGCCAGGTCCCTCTGCAGGGCTCTCCTACCCTCCTACAGCTCCACACCTGCTCCTAACATGGTGTCAACTGCACACTCACTGATGCTGGACTCAATCTCCTCATCCAGATCATCTCTGCAGGGGAGCAGAGGAAGGGAAAGAAAAGCCCAACAGAAAGATCAAGTAGCAAATGATTAAGTATTGATGCTCACCTCACAGGGTGCTGAGACCTGATTGCCCAGACAAATTCCCCTTGAAGGTGGCTGAGAGAAATGCCTCCTATCACAGCCACCAAAAAGCCCTGGAACTGCAGAGAAACAGCAGCTCCAACATCCTAAGACACACAAGAGCTATGACATAAGTGATAATATCAACCTTTACTCTCCCTCACCAATCAGGATCAGGTTCCTGATGCAACTGTGCCAGGAAAGCAATAAAAAGAAAAAAAAAATTGCTCTTCTCCACCCTCAAACAGAACCAACCCAAGCAACCACCCACAACACTTCAGAATTATTTTCTAGCCTGAATACACTCCCTGAAAATTTGAGAGCTCTGCACCACAGGGACAAAAAAGGCAAAGGCAGAGTCTGGAGGGTGGTGTTCATCCTGCAGGGCCAGATGCACTTTCCCAGTGACTGCACCACTCCTTGGTGCTCCTTACAGGAGAAACTCCACTGTTAAGAACTGTGAGCTGAGCAGAAAGCATCTGTCAGTGGCCAGAGCACAGGAGAGATCTGGCTCCATTTGAGCTGTTCTTTACACAATATTCTCATTGGTCACTTCAGGGCCAGGTCTGTCCTCTTAATTCTTCATTTATGAGGCCTGGAAAGTTTGCATTTGGTTTCTATCATGCAAACATGACATTACACTTAGGTAAATATTTTCCTTCCTTGTTTTAGTTGTTTTATGGCTTTGCTCTTATTGCCAGAAAAGCAGAGCCATATCCCAAGCACTTCTGTGCTGCTTCCTAAGTGAATGGCCCCATAAAACAGAACCAAGTTGTCCCTGGAAGATGAGATTCCTGCTTCTAGAAGTACTGAAGACAACTGCAGCAGTACAGGCTGGGAAGTGATCAGCTGGAGAGGGACCTGGGAGTGCTGGGGGAGAACATCCATGGCACAGCAATGTGCCCTGGGGGCCAAGAGGGCCAATGGGATCCTGGGGAGTATTAGGCAGAGTGTGTCCAGCAGATCCAGGGAGGTCCTCCTGCCCCTCTACTCTGCCCTGCTCAGACCTCATCTTGAGTACTGCCTTCAGTTTTGGGCTCCCCAGTTTCAGAGAGACAGGGATCTGCTGGAGAGGGTCCAGTGGAGGGCTGTGAAGATGCTGAGGGGACTGCAGCACTGCCTGGGGAGTAGAGGCTGACGAACCTGGGGCTGCTTAGTCTGCAGAAGAGAAGACAGAGAGGGGATTGAATCAATATTTATAAATCTCTGAGGGCTGAGAGTCAGGAGCGGGGCTACAGGCTCTGCTCATCACAGGACAGGTGGAAAAGGGACTTCTTACAAAGGCACATAGGGAGAGGAGGAGGGGTAATGGCTTCAAGCTGGAAGAAGCTTGATTTAGATCAGACATTGGCTAGAGCTGGGTGACAGGTTGGACTGGAGGAGCTTGGAGGTCTCTTCCAACCTGGCTGATTTGATGATTAGGCATAAATCCTTGCCCATGAGGCTGGTAAGGCACTGGAATAGGTTGTCCAAAGAAGCTGTGAAGGCTCCAAGCCTGGAAGTGTACCAAGCCAGGTTGGATAGGAACTTGAGTAACTTGGTCTAGTAGGAGGTGACCCTGTCCATGGCAGCTGGGACTAGACTGAGGGCTGGAATACCTCTCCTACGACAGGCTGAGGGAGCTGGGGTTGTTCAGCCTGAAGAAGAGAGGGCTCCAGGCAGACCTAACAGCAGCCTGTCTGTACCTGACAGGGGCTACAAGAAGGCTTCAGAGGAACTCTTTGCAAAGGGCTGCAGGGACAGGATGAGAGGCAGTGGCTTGAAGTGAGAGCAGATTGAAATTGGATGTTAAGAAGAAGTTCTGCACCACAAGGGTGGTGGAAGACTGGAATAAGTTGCCCAGGGATGTTGTTGTGGCCCCATCCTTGGAGCTGTTCAAGGTGAGGCTGAGCAGGGCTCTCGGTAAACTGCTCCAGTGGAGGATGTCCCTGCTGACTGCAGAGGGGTTGGGACTGGATGACCTCTGGAGGTTCCTTCCAACCCAAACCATTCTGTGACTCTAATAAATTTTACTCCCAAACATCTATCCAAATCACTCAGAAAAGATGCACGATGGTCTATGCAAATAGCCCAAATACTGGAATGCAAAAAACCTACTTCTGACAAGAGTCACCAGAAAATGTAGAAACAGCAAAAAAAAAAAAACAAACCCAAAAAACAAAAACTTAACCAAAGCAAAACACACACACACAAAAAACAGAAAGGAAAACCCTACAGAGAACAAAAGCAGTGATGGTGTCCTCCCAGGAGGTGCAGTCATGATGCTACCAGTGGTAAAGAGCAGCTGGAAAGCCAATGGCATTCCTCTGAAAACAAAATACACAGCTGTAGGGAGACAGCCCTGGACTCTGAAGACCACAAACCCTTCTACAGACCTGCAGAATGTATCTCGTGATAATGCAGCAGCAACAGCCACGGGGAAACTTTTAACTGTTCAGCAAACAGGCAGCTGGAGTTTACACCTTGGAGTAACTACAGATCTGACCAGCTGGAGGAAAATGTTTAAAAGCATGCCAAGATTAACAAGATGGGAACTGCAAGTTTCTACAGGGAGCTGCATGTGCTCCACAGGTCTGAAATTGGGCTTAAGTATCTGGATAACCAAGTAGACTTCTCCCCTATGGGGCAAATTTGGTCTTGAAATGGAATATAAAACTGAATTCCTTTTATGATACTGCCCCCCCACAAAAAGGAAACAAGATGCCCATGTGTTTACCAAACCTTCTTCAGTGTCTTTCAAAATCTGGAAACAAACCAAAGAAGAGAAGGCTACCACAGCAGAATCATGTTGGAAAAGACCTCTAGGATCAGCCAGTCCAACCTAGCACCTAACACCTTCTAATTAACTAAGCCATGGCACTAAGTGCCTCATGCAGCCTCCTCTTAAACACCTCCAGAGATGGGGACTCCACCACCTCCCTGGGCAGCCCATTCCAATGCCAATCACTCTTACCATGTAGAACTTCTTCCTAACATCCAGCCTAGACCTCCCCTGGCACACCTTGAGGCTGTGTCCTCTTGTTCTGTCTCTGAGTGCCTGGCAGCAGAGCCCAACCCCACCTGGCTGCAACCTCCTTTCAGGTAGCTGCAGAGAGCAATGAGCTCTGCCCTGAGCCTCCTCTTCTGCAGGCTGCACACCCTCAGCTCCCTCAGCCTCTCCTCTTGGGGCTGTGCTCCAGGCCCCTCCCCAGCCTTGCTGCCCTTCTCTGGGCACCTTCCAGCACCTCAACATCTCTCTTGAATTGAAGGGCCCAGAACTGGACACAGCACTCAAGGTGTGTCCTGAGTAGTGCTGAGCACAGGGGCAGAATAACCTCCCTGCTCCTGCTGCCCACACTGCTCCTGCTCCAGGCCAGGATGCCATTGGCTCTGCTGCCCACCTGGGCACACTGCTGGCTCCTGTTCAGCTCCTATCTCCCAGCACTCCCAGGTCCCTCTCTGCCTGGCTGCTCTCCAGCAGCAGGCACAGGTATTTCATAGCACCTGGCTCAGCTTGAGTTTCCTCCCTGTCACGAGGAATGCCTTACAGTGAGGAATAAATATCTCAGTATTTGTAAAAGCTTTTCTGCTAACCTTCAAGTCAGAGCTGTGGCCCAGCCAAAGTGGCAAGTTTAAGTCTACCCAAGCTTGGCTGGTTAACTGTGTCTTGTGTGATCTATTTCCTGACACCAAACATGCCACACAGGTATCACTTTGCTAAGCTCAAGGAAGCCTCCTGGCACTATGCTAGGGAAGCACCAAAACTCCAACCTCTTAAGTGCCAGAGCTGGGTACTACCTGTCCTAAATGAAGCTAGAGAGCATGATGGGAGAGCAGGCACAGGCACAAAGTTGGTACAGCTGGCATGACAGCATCAAGATGGGATCCAAGAGCTATTTTCCAGATGCCTGCATTCCACCTCTTGAACAATATTTACTTTAAACATGACTAAGAGAAAGCGATCACACAGGTTATTAAAAATCAAGAGCAACAAAACCATTCCCAGGAAAGGCTTCCTGCCATGACCACAGACTGGTCAGAGCAGTCAGCTCTTGTCTAACCCAGCACAGGACCTCTCAAGACCAAGAGAAGCAGGAGTCTGCTTTCTGTAGGCACCAGAGGCTGATTTTCCACCGGCCTGCAGCGTTTGATGTGTCCCTGTCCACCCAGCGACACCAACCAGCTTTGTAATTTAAGAACCCTCTCACAACCCAGGACTTCAAAACCAAGCATTAACCAAAAAAAAAAACAAAACAAAAAACAAATCCTCTGAAAGCAAAGGAACACTTCAAATTCTAAGAGATTATGCAAACTTCAAGCAAGGAAGAATTATGATGATGCACAAACTGGAGCCTGCTTGCCTTGAGCAACACGAGAAGAGGCTGAGGCCGGAACACTTTAGCTGCGCGGCGGATCAATTAGGCCAGTTAAAACAGGTTGCACTTCAAGCAAGGGCTGAAAGACACCAATAAACTACTTAAATTACCACATCTGAGCAGGCTCATGCTAACAGACCATGTGCATTCTGTTTAGTCCATGGCAAGCACGAGGTGAAATGCAAGGATGAGATCATACACATGGGGTTTAGGCAAGCGCAGCTCGCCCAGCGCTTGTGTCAGGCCAGGGACACACCAGAACTGTTTACCCCTGCTCAGATGGTGCATGGGAACACACCAAAAGAATTTGCTCCGGAAGCCAAGCTCTAAATATTTATTAGTAAAACTTGTTAATGAGTTTGGGGACGTAAACACAGCTTTACCTAGGAGCAGAAGCAGCGACTGCCACAGGTTGGAAGGACCCAAGGATGGAGCTGATGTACTCAGAAACACTGAATTGTTTAGGTGGGAAAAGACCTCCAAGATCATCGAGTCCAATCATTTACCTAACACTAACAAGGACTCAAGGATGGCAGCTGATGTATTCAGAAACACTGAATTGTTTAGGTGGGAAAAGACCTCCAAGATCATCGAGTCCAATCATTTACCTAACACTAACAAGGACCCAAGGATGGCAGCTGATGTATTCAGAAACACTGAATTGTTTAGGTGGGAAAAGACCTCCAAGATCATCGAGTCCAATCATTTACCTAACACTAACAAGGACCCAAGGATGGAGCTGATGTATTCAGAAACACTGAATTGTTTAGGTGGGAAAAGACCTCTGAGATCATTGAGTCCAACCATTTACCTAACAAGTCTGCTGCACCACATCTACACTGCTTTTAAATC
Organism: Psilopogon haemacephalus; assembly: GCA_013396835.1. Taxonomy (NCBI): domain Eukaryota; kingdom Metazoa; phylum Chordata; class Aves; order Piciformes; family Megalaimidae; genus Psilopogon; species Psilopogon haemacephalus. The sequence continues at coordinate 3,712,165 of VWZI01008677.1, read as the reverse complement.
CCAGCAGGGATGGTGTCTTCACCACCACCCCGGGCAGTCATCCTTTGCACTCATGAAGCTGTATCTCAAATAGTCAGTTCAGTTTTGGGGACCTCACTACAAGAAGGACATTGAGACTGGATGTTAGGAGAAAGTTCTTTATCATGAGGGTGGTGGAACACTGCAACGAAGAGCCTAAAAGAGCCTTCCAAGCTCATCCAGGCCTATGCAGTGGCACTAACTGCCCCATCCAGGCTTTTCTTGAACACCTCCATGGATGGGGACTCCACCACCTCCCTGGGCAGCCCATTCCAATGCCAATCTCTCTCTCTCTCTGTGGAGAACTTCCTCCTAACATCCAGTTGAAGCCACATCCCTGGGGGATATTCAACGTGAGGCTCAACAGGGCTCTGGGCAACTTGCTCTAGTTGAGGATGTCTCTGCTGACTGCAGAGGAGGTTGGACTGGATGACCTTTGATGGCCCCTTCCAACCCAGACCATTCTATGATTCTTTCACTTTGAAGTGTTAGTTAGAGACACAGTGTGGGAAAATGCTTCAGGTAAGTTATGCCCAATTACCGTTGACACCTTCCCGACTGGAATCTGCTCCTGGTGATAAATGTTACCCAGTCAGTGCCTCCTGGACTGTCCCCCAGTCTTCTTTCTGCAGACAAGACAAAAAAAAATAAGAGTCATTTTCTTTTGAATAACTTGGCATGCATAAATCCTAAAGGGAAAAAAAAAAAGGGCAGAAGATAACCAACACTCAAAGCAGCAAAAAGAGATGAGAGAAGAGTCAGGGATTAACTCCACCAGAATCAGCAAAGAAACCTCAAGGATGACACCACTGGGGAAGCCCCAAGAGAACTCCTGCAGCCTTTGTGGGTAGAGCTTGACAGCTGCACAAACACTGCACCTACACTTAACGCCACATTAGCCAAAGGCACTCCACTGGCTTATCTATCATCTCATTAGTGAAAGGTAATTTGAATGCCAGGAAGATGCCAATCCTATAAAGCTCATTCTGTGACAATTAAACAATTAAGTGTGTTTATTTAGCTGTCTACTCGGTGCTCTGCTCCTCTACAGAGGCACGGAATGGTTTGGGTTGGAAGGGACCTTTTAGAGGTCGTCTAGCCCAAACCCTGTGCAGTCAGCAGGGACATCTGCAAGACAGAGCAGGTTGCTCAAAGCTCCAACCAATCTGACATGGAATGGTTCCTGGGATGTGAATCTACCACCTCAGCAGAAAAAGATTCGTCTAAATCTCTCCTCTTTTAGTTTTGCTGTCACAACAGGTCATGATAAAACATCTGTCCCCTCCTTTCTTACAGGTCCCTTTAAGCACTGAAAAGCCACAAGGTCTGCCCCAGCCCTCTCCCCTCCAGGCTGAACAACCTCAACTCTCTCAGTCCATCCTCACAGCAGAAGGGTTCCAGCCCTCCAATCATATTTGTGTCCTCCTCTGGACCTGCTCCAACAGGTTAAAGCCCTTCTTGGGCACCAGATTTGGACATATATAACAGTATGATGAAAAAGTAAAATCCATTTCCATAAGGTATGTGAATGCATCCAGACTGAAATGATCCTGAACATATTTATCCTCTGACAGGGCACACAAATTGTGCACTCTGGAAAACAACCACAGGGCAGCACAGCTTTACTCTAGAAGCTGTTACACTAAAGATGCTCCACCAAGAGAAGGTAATGAAGAGCTTCAGGATGTTAAACTGAATGATGTAAACCCCATTTTCTTTCTCAAGCTCCTACATCCTGTACTAAGCTCCAGCTCCCAAGCCACTGGCATACTGAGGACTACAGATTGTGTTGTTTGGGCTCTCCAAATTTCCAAAGTGTTTACAAGTATCAGCCCATTCCCAACACAGTTTTGCTAGAAGAAGGCAGAGGCAGGCGTGTTCTGCAGGTGTGCTCTGCAGCTCTGCTGGCACGCTCCAAGAAAATGCTGCCCTGCAGCTGCCTGAGGTAGTTAACAGACCAAGGTGGTTCACTGCACCAACCCAGCCAGCAGAAGCTCACAGCCTCCTCCAGCAAACACAGCAGAGCCATTGTTACCTTCCCCAGAAAGGTGATACTGTCTGGAAGGTGCAGATGTTTCTGAAGTCACAGACTAATAAATGGAATCGCAGAATCCTTTTGGTTGGAAAAGACCTTTAAGACCATCCAAGTCAAACCATTATAAGAAGTTCTTCACCATCGGTGGGGAGACTCTGGAAGGGGTTGCCCAAGGAGGTGGTGGAAACCTCATCCCTGGAGGTGTTTAAGGCCAGGCTGGATCACAGATTCAGAGAATGGTTTAGGTTGGGAGGGATCGCAAAGCTCAGCCAGTTCCAACCCACCCTGTGCCATAGCCAGGGACACCTCCCACTAGAACAAGTCACTCAAGGCCTCATCCAACCTGGTCCTGAACACCTCCAGGGAGGGAGCAGCCACAACCTCCCTGGGCAACCTGTTCCAGTGTCTCACCACACTCACTGCAAACTTCCTCCTAACATTCAATTTTAATCTCCCCCCTGCCACTTCAAACCCATTCCTCCTCTTCCTGTCATTACAAGACCTTGTCAATATTCCCTCCCCAGCCTTCCTTCCCTCAGATACTGGAAGCCTACTCCAAGGTCTCCTGGCAGCCTTCTCTTCTCCAGGCTGCAGAGTCTCAGCTCTCTCAACCTGTCCTCATAGCAGAGCTGCTGCAGCCCTCTGAGCATCTTTGTGCCCTCCTCTGGACTGGCTCCAACAGAATGAGGCTCTAGACAGCCTGATCTAGTGTGAAGTGTCCCTGCCCATGGCAGGGGGATTGGAAACAGATGATCCTTGTGGTCCCTTCTAACTCTGACTGATTCTATTATTCTATTCTACAATTATCTAAGCCTACCAAGACTGCTGCTAAACCACGACCCTAGGGATGGGGATCCAATCACCTCCCTGGGGAGCCTGTCCCAGTGTTTGAGAACTCTTCCAGTTTCTTCCAATAGCTAACCTAAACCTCCCCTGGTGCAACTCAAGGCCATTTCCTTTGGTCCTATCACTTATTACCTGGAAGAAGAAACCAATGCCTGCCTCACACCAGCTTCCTTTTGGGGAGTTGTAGAGAGTGAGAAGATCTCCCTGAGTCTCCTTTTCTCCAGGCTAAGCCAGTTCCATCAGCAGACCTGCTCTCCAGATCCTTCACCAGCTTCGTAGCTCAAATGTTCCTCCTGAACTTACAATAAGATGTCAGAGGGGAGGGAAAAGAAAATATAAACCATCAGGCTGCAAGGCTGGAATCTTGAGCAAACAGAGGCATTCTCCACATCAATCAAGATACTGGGAAGAAGAGGAGATGTACATTGAGCCTGGAAGAGAGTGAGGGCTCTGAGCCAGTGGTCTGCCTTCCTTGGTCACTACACAGACAGGATTGTGTTAGCCTCACTGCAAGAATAAATTATCGCCGCTTTTACAATAAGCTCTTGAAGAATGCAATAAAGAGTTCAGTGTCTGCCCTGTCTGCTCCTCACTCAGGAATCCAAAACTTTTCAGTTCAGGTCTGGCTCACAGCAAAGATAACAGCTGAAAAGGAACCGTCTTGACCTTGGGAAGCACTTCATGACAACTTGCTAAAAACAGGTGGGGAGAAAAAAATAAAACCTAAGAAAAAAGGTTACTTCTGAGATTCTCCCAACCTTGAAAGCAGAGCAGTAAGCAACCACAACTTTGAAACCCCCCCCAGAGCTCACCTCACCAGCCTTGTGAGGTGCAGCAAAATTAGAAGTGGGAAATGCAATTTTCCTGCCTCCTGCAGGATCGTCAGGGTTGGAAGGGACCTCAAGGATCATCCAGTTCCAACCTCCCTGCCATGGGCAAGGACATTTTCCACTAGATCAGGCTGCCCAGAGCCACATCCAGCCTTGCCTTAGAAACACCCAGGGATGAGGCTTCCACCATCTCCCTGGGCAACCTGTTCCAGTGTCCCTTATGGTGAAGAACTTCTCCCTAACATCCAATCCAAATCCACCCTCCTCTAGCTTGAATCCATTCCCCCATGTCCTATCGCCACCTGACACCCTAAAAACTCCCTCTGCAGCTTTCTTGGAGGCCCCTTCATATACTGGAAGGCCACACTGAGGTCTCCTTGGAGCCTGAACAACTCCAACTCTCCCAGCCTGTCTTCATAGGAGAGATGCCCCAGCCACATAATACTGAGGCTTTCTCAACTGCCCTCAGAGATAGATTTGAAATTCTTTGCTCATGACATGAAATTATGGCAGGAAATTAAGAAAATTTATAACACTATTTCACACCAAGTGACTGTGATATGGAATATTGTAAGAATGCCTCTCCAGCTGTTTATTTGCCTGGAAGCCACAAGCTTTCTTTACCAAGAAGTCTTCTAAATTGGGCACGGAGCAGGGGGTCATCAAATCAAAGTGACAGTTTCAGTCCTCCCAGCCTGAAATACCCATTTCAATTAGCTGGAAATTCACCCAAAAGGGATTTAAAACAACAAAAAGAAAATGTTTTAATAATGGGTGTACAAATGAGTGTAAAAATACCTCCACAGTGGTGCTCAAAAGCACTGCAATCCCGGGGCGGGGGGTTGTGAGCAGCCTGCTGGAAGTTTGACTCTTTGCACAGCGCACACGAAACCTCCTTTTTTTTTT
>VWZI01008677.1:3659460-3700098 GCA_013396835.1 Psilopogon haemacephalus | reverse complement strand
GGAAGATCCCCTGAAAGAGACCCCTCAGGATGTGATTTGGGAACCTGAAGTAGGTTACATTAGCTGACTGCTGCAGGCAGAAATTCAAGGACTATTTTGACTCTGGCAGGCTGGCTAAAGCTCCCCAGTTATGACTAGTGGCATTGTGTGAGAGGTGAAGGTCTGCTCCCCTCCCCATCATGGACATGCTGTGTCTGATACCCAGAGCAAAGAAGGTCTTGGAGGGGGGGTGGTGAGTGCTGAGTGTTCTGAAGGCTGCAGGACCTCCCAGCTTTGGGTATTGCACAGATTCCTTCCTAGGCAGTGATGCAGTGCTGTAGCACTCAGGGAAAAAAAAATAAAAATCCCTTTTCTTTCCCTCCAGCCCCTCACTAAATTGTTTTCCCCTTTTTCCATTTCCCCCTCTAAACACCCTTTATATCCTAGCATGGTGATTCTAGCAAACACAAGGGCCGGTGGAAAAGCTCAGGGAGCTGCAGCTGGTTGCTAGCCAGAGGTAGGGAGAAAGATCTAAAACCTTGCCCACATTCCACAAGCTCCAGGGCTCCTTTGATACTGAAATTGCTTCAGGTTAGAGAACTGAGGTCAGAGCACCTCTGCTATGAGGACAGGCTGAGAGAGTTGGGGCTTTTCAGCCTGGAGAAGAGAAGGCTGCCAGGAGACCTTATAGTAACCTTCCAGTATCTGCAGGGGGCTACAGGAAGGCTGGGGAGGGACTGTTCACAAGGTCTTGTAATGACAGGACGAGGGGGAATGGGTTCAAACTGGCAGAAGGGAGATTTAAATGGGATGTTAGGAGGAAGTTCTTCACAGTGAGTGTGACAAGACACTGGAATAGGTCGCCCAGGGAGGTTGTGGCTGCTCCCTCCCTGGAGGTGTTCAAGGCCAGGCTGGATGAGGTCTTGAGTGACCTGTTCTAGTGGGAGGTGTCCCTGCCTATGGCACAGGGGGGTTGGAACTGGATGATCTTTGAGGTCTCTTCCAACCTAAACCGTTCTATGATTCTATGAACTGTTTCCACATCAGGGGGAAAAAAAAGAAACAAAAAACCTTGACTGAAGGTTTGCTGCCTGCATCTGACACTCAGATTGCTATGGGATGACAGTAGGGGGAAAATTGGATTTTTTTTTTTTTGTTTTTTTAGTATAAAGTAGAAACTGTATGGTTGGTGATGCTGAAGGCTGCTCCAGATGGAAAAGCTGCAAAGGAGAAGGAGAAAAGAAGGAGAAGCTGGAGAAAAATTTTTAAAAAAAAAAAAAAAGGAGAAATATTTTGTGTGTGCAGCGCAGTGACCAAACTGCCTGGAAAGAAAGTCCTGGTTAGATGGGTCAGAAATGACAGAACAGCATGGACCAGGTCTTTACAGAGGCTTTCACTCTAGTTTGAAGTTCCTGGGGAGCAGTCAGGACTGTGCAAGGACAGCTTCACAGAATCCCAGAATTCCAGGTTCCCACAGAATTCCAATGGTGAGGGTTGGAAGGGACCTCTGGGGATCATCCAGCCCAGCCCCACTGCTAATGCAGGGACACCCACAGCAGCTTGCCAGGGTCACGGTGTCCAGGTGGGTTGGGAATCTCTCCAGAGAAGGAGACTCCACGACCTCTCTGGGCAGCCTGGGTCAGGGCTCCAGCACCCTCACAGCAGAAAAAGTTTTCCCTCATGTTCAGATGGAATCTCCTGGGTTCCAGTTTGTGTACCACACACCTAGGCAGCTGCTGCTCCTCTCAACTCCTGGGTTAGAACTGGATTTTTGAGGACATGATTGCCCAGGCAGTCCTTTGAGTCTAGAGAGGAAGAGGGTAGGGAGGCAGCTGATGCCAGGTCAGGGAGGAATCCAGGCCTGGGAAGAAAGAATTAAAAATAGCAGAATATAAGATCAGAGCACATTTGGAGAAAGGAAAAGGAAAGAGAAAAGAAACAGCCAAAATGAGAAGTGGAAATGAGTCAGGAGGGAGGGAAAAGAACACAAATGGGAAGAAATCTGGGCTTATAAAGGAAGGGCAGTCTCCAGAATGGAAAAGGAGAGTTAAGGAGAGTCAGCCTTAACAAAACAATGGCAAAAACCAGTGCCAAGCCCATGCTAATTCTTCCAGCAGAAAATTTCGCACTGTAATTTCTCCTGTTTTGGTTTTTTTTTTTTCTTCTTCTTGGCTAATTTGACTCTTCAAGGTGAGTTAATAGAGAGGAGGGAGAAAGAAAAGAGAGGAGGGGGAAAGAAAAGAGAGGAGGGGGAAAGAAAAGAGAGGAGGGGGAAAGAAAAGAGAGGAGGGGGAAAGAAAAGAGAGGAGGGGGAAAGAAAAGAGAGGAGGGGGAAAGAAAAGAGAGGAGGGAGAAAGAAAAGAAAAAAATATTAAAGGAATAGAAAAGAACATTTAAAAATGTCTGATAAGAAAGAGAAGAAAAGAGAGATAAGAAGAATACTGCAGCCCCAGCATATTCCACTCTGAAGGTGGGTGGGAAGGGCACTGAAAGGCTGGAACAACAGAAAACTTCTGCCTGTGGTTGGGAAGCACAAACCCCATCCAAAGCAGCAACCTGCACACAGACTCAGCAAAACATTTTGGTGGGGAAAGACCTGTGAGATGGTTGAGTCTTTTACATACTCCCAGGGACAGGGATTCAACCACCTTCCTGGGCAGCCTGTTCCAGTGTCAGAGAACCCTTTCAGTGAAGAAGTTTCTTCTAATGTCCAACCTAACCCTCCCCTGGTGCAACTGGAGGCCTTTTCCTCTCATCTTATCTCCTGTTGCTAGGGAGGACAGACCAACACTCACCTCTCTCTAACCTCCTTCCAGAGAGGTGTAGGGAGTGAGCACATCTCCCTCAGACTCCCTTTCCCCAGGCTGCATTACTTCAGTTCCCTCAGCCCACACCTGTTCTCCAGACCCTTCACCAGCTTTGTTGCCATTCTCTGGACCTGCTCCAGCACCTCAGTCACAGAATCACAGCACCATGCAGGCAGGCAAAGCCCCTCAGGATCACCAAGTCCAGCCTAGAACCCTGCTCTACAAGATTCACCTTCAACCATAGCCCCAAGCACCACATCCAAACCACCCTGAAACACAGCCAGGCTGGGGGACTCCCTGGGCAGCTCAGTTCACCCCCTGACCACTCTCTCTGTGAAAAAACTTTTTCCAAATGTCCAATCTAAACCTCCCCAGGCTCAGCTTGAGGCCATTCCCCCTTGTTCTGTCTCCAGTTCCCTGTGAGCAGAGCCCAGCAGCAGCCTCTCCACAATGGCCCTTCCAGCAGCTGTAGACAGCAGTGAGGTCTCCCCTCAGCCTCCCCTTCCTCAAACTAACCATCCCCAGCTCCAGGTTCTTGTAACAAGTTCCCCAGAGCTGATCCCAGTACTGAAGATGTGGCTTAGTGCAAGAGGACAACCATCTCCCTGTGCCCACTGGTCACACCGTCCTGGTACATGATGATTACAATTAACATCTGCTCTGGAACTTAATCTCCAGCCCAGGATAAAAACATTTTCCCCTCCCCTATACTTGCATGACAATAGAAGGCCACATCTTTGGAGGTGTTTTTGGCCAGGCTGGCAGAGGCTGTGGGCAGCCTGCTCTAGGGTAGGGTGTCCCTGGGCATGGCAGGGGGGTTGGAACTGGCTGATCCTTGTGGTCCCTTCCAACCCTGACTGATTCTATGATTCTGGAACTCAATCTCCAGCCGAGGATGAAACCATTTCCCCCTCCTCCCCCACACTTGTATGAACAACAGGAGTGATGACTGTGGTTATTTTAAGTGGTGTCCAGCAGAGCCTCCCATCTCTTGTATTTATCAGGCCCTGTAAAGGAGGTCCTGGAGCACATCCACTTGGTTTTCTTTCTATACACAATGGTGTTGTGTACACTTCAGGAGGGGCCGAGGCAACACAACCTGGCAAACAAACTTGTGTCAAGCAGCACTTTGCTGGCAGCCTGTGTGCTTGGATCCTGGAGAGTAAACAGTACACAGGAGCAGACTGCACCAGGCTGTGCTGGCATCGCCCCTTCCACCCTGCTGCAAGGAGGAGGCTTTTCTCCTGCTGAGGAGCTGGTCCACTGGGAGCAAACCAGTGCCCTGTTTTGGGAAGAAGCAGAATGGGAAAAGCCCCAGGGGCTTGCAGCTGGTGAGACCTGCCTGCTGTGCTTGCATCTGCAGGTGCACTCATCCCTGCTCCAGCGAACTGCACAGAAAGCACAGACTCACAGAAACACCCATGGGGGCAAAGCCCCTCAGGATCACCAAGTCCAACCTAGAACCCTGCTCTACAAGGTTCACCTTAAACCATAGCCCCAAGCACCACATCCAAACCACCCTGAAACACAGCCAGGCTGGGGGACTCCACCACCTCCCAGGGCAGCTCATTCCACTCCCTGACCATGCTCTTCATGAAATTTTTTTTCCTAATGTCCAGTCTAAACCTCCCCAGCCTTAACTTGAGGCCATTCCCCCTTGTTCTGTCTCCAATTACTTGTGAGCATAGCCCAGCAGCAGCCTCTCCACAGTGTCCCTTCAGGCAGCTGCAGCCAGCAATGAGATCTGTCCTCAGCCTCCTCTCTTCCAAACTAAACAGCCCTGAGAGGTGGCAGATGTCCCATCCCCACAAACATCCCAGGTCCAGGCTGAGCCTGATCAACCTGCTCTGCTCATCCTTCTCTGGACCTCTTCCAGCACCTCCATAGCCCTCTTGTCCCAGGGGCTCCAGAACTGGCTGCAGTACTCCAGGTGGGGTCTCAGCAGTGTGGAGCAGAGGGGCAGGATCCCTTCCCTCACCCTGCTGCCCACACTGCTCTTGCTGCAGCCCAGGCTCTGGTTGCTCTCTGGGCTGCCAGAGCTCACTGACAGCTCAGAATAAGTTTCTCATCCACCAGCATCTCCAAGTCCCCCTCCTCAGGGCTGCTCTCAAGCCAGTCCCTGCCCAGCCTGGATTGGTGATGTCTGAGAAGGCTGGAATGGACTGGCAGAGAAATCTGATGGAGTGCTGGAGATGCAAACACATTTTGCTGTCTGTACTTCTTTCTCCAAGCAGGACCCTGAACCTCCCTATGAAGCCACCACTGCAAACCTTCCAGACCACCTGGTGAGACCCTGGAATGGGTTGCCTTGGGAGGTGGTGGAAGCCACATCCCTGGAGGTGTTTAAGGGCAGGCTGGATGAGACTCTGGACAGCCTGATCTAGTGTGAGGTGTCCCTGCCCATGGCAGGGGGTTTGGAACTGCCTGATCCTTGTGGTCCCTTCCCACCCTGACTGGTTCTGTGATTCCACAGAAGCTGTGCTGCAGAGGCCCCCATGAGCTCACTGCACACCACTGCTGTCTCCACAGTGCTGTGGGGTACAAAGCGATGCCAAAAGTGCAACCCCAAAGCCCCTCACAGCCCACGACCAGCACACCTCAGGTGTTAGGGCTGTTGTCAGCAGCAAGGGATAAAGTTCAGTGCCTGGGCAATTTGCACTTTGCACAGGACATCTGGTTTATGATTCTTTCTCTGCCTGACTGTAGATGCAGCCTGTGTGCAAACACCCTGTGTCCTGACCGAGAGCTGCACCCCCACCTTCCCCCACCCCAGCCTTTGGGGCTGACCAAGTTCCTCGGAAACACCACAAGGTTTATCAGGAAAAGTGAAATAAACCCTGGCTCGTTGCTGCAGCCCTGCTGCTGACCTCTGTGTGCGAGGAGGAGAGGCTAAGCTCATCCTCATCAGCCCACGAAGCTGCTGTAACATCAGGAGCGAGGGTGGCTGGAGGTCCCATCCTGCTTGCTGCTAGGGGATGCCTGCAAATAGCCACAGAGGATGCCAGGAAAGGCAGCACAGCTCCTCTGGAGCTCAGCACGGCTTGCTGGTCAGCTGTGGCAAACTAATTGCACCCTGGCTGCTTTTGAAATGAGGGGGGGAAGCAGCTGGAAGGGGCTTGTGAGAGGCAGGAGGATGTCTGTAGGCTGAAGGTGCCTGTTGGCTTGTGAGAGCCAGGAACATTCAGCTGCCTGAGTGCCTGCTCACAGCTAGCAGCAGCTCTGACTGCTCACTCAACTCACCCCCTGTAATTAACACGTTAATTTTTGCTCTTTGCTGAACCACAGGAGTCCAAGAGGCAAGCAGAGGACTTTAGTGATCAGTCCCAGCAGCTCTGCAGAGCCACCTGTAAGCACAGGAGCTCTCTGGCTTTCTGGCCAAGGGGAATATAGTCCCCTCCAGCTCTCCTTTACCCTCTGGCTGGCTACTATGGCCCTGAGCACCAACACTTTCCTTGCCTGAAAGCCTGGAGTGGAGTGGGATGGTCACTGCTCACTGCTCTTGGCCTCAGCCTGGAGCTGCTGCAGTACCACCACAGGAGGAGGTGGCTGTGGGACACCTGCCCAGGCTCCTCCACATGCCTTTACCACCTTCTGCAAGCTCAGTGCCTCCTGAAATCCTGCAGCAAGAGCTCAGATAGGAATCAAAAAAAACCTCAATGCAGTCCAATTCCAAACACTGAAGTGTGTTTACCCATAAAGTTAGAACTCTTCCCTCAAGCCAAGAAGCAAACATTAAAAAGAAAAAAAAAAAAGAGAAAAATCAAACAAGCTGCAGAACTCTGTGCTGCAACAGAGCTCTGGCAACAGGCAGGCCCAAGCAAAGGTGCAAGAACATGCAATGTAAGCACTGTACCTTTTGCTCCAGAGGAAAACATGCAGCTAAAAGGACACAGGATCCTCTTGCAAACAGCTTCTCCTTGCAGGAGGGAGCTCACCCTAGCATTGCAACAGCACACAGGAGCTGCAGGGGCTCCTGGGGTGGGAAGAGGTCAGGCTCTGTGGAGCTGGAGCAGGGGAAATAGGCAAGAAGTTCTTCAGCTGACCTGGTAGGGGCAGGGGAAATAGGCAAGAAGTTCTTCAGCTGACCTGGTAGGAGCAGGGGAAACAGGCAAGAAGTTCTTCAGCTGACCTGGTAGCACAGCTGGTGGCTTCCAGTATCTGAAGGGGGCCTACAGAAAAACTGGGGAGGGACTTTTTAGGCTCTCAGGGAGTGACAGGACTAGGGGGAATGGAGCAAAGCTGGAGGTGAGGAGATTCAGACTGAAGGTTAGGAAGAAGCTCTTCAGCATGAGGGTGGTGAGAGGCTGGAATGGGTTGGCCCTGCAGGGAGGTGTTTGGGGCCATTTCCCTGGAGGTGTTTTTGGCCAGGCTGGCAGAGGCTGTGGGCAGCCTGATCTAAGGTAGGATGTCCCTGGGCACGGCAGGGGGGTTGGAACTGGCTGATCCTTGTGGTCCCTTCCAACCCTGACTCATTCTATGATTCTGATGAAGCTCAGGCAGGTCTGCCTGCTGGGACAGCAATGTTGGCACAGTTCAAAGCAAGCCAAGTGGCTGGATCCTCAGAAGTGCTCCAAACAACCCTCGCTTAAACACGGTGGGGCTGGAGGATGCTTGGGCCAGCTCCTGGGAAGCCAAAATGAGTTCACCACCAGGTCTTGTAAACTAAGCTGAAGAGGTTTAAGCCCCTCCATCACTGCCACGTTTTCCTGGTGCTCTGCAAGCTGCCTGGAGCACCCAGGGCGTGTGGTTTTCTCCCAAAGAGGGGGGGATTTGGATGGAGTGGGTTCACTCCCAGGGCTGGGCTGGGGCTCATTTCCTGCTGCGTGACCCTCAGCTGCAAAAGGTCTTTGGAGAGCGAGAAGGAGGCACCCAAGCCAACTTGTGCAGAGCAGAGAGGGAGGGAAGGGACAAAAAGGAAAGCCAAGCAGCGAGCCCAATAAATCCCAACTGCAAGAAAAGTGTGGTCTGCATTGAGAGTTCCACATTTGGAACTGATCGTTGCCACCAGACCAAAGGCTGAGGCTTTAGTCAGGGCTCCCTTCCTAACCTGTTGGAAGCAGCCTGTCCGGAGGGGCTGCAGGTGAAGGGCTGATGCAATCCGCCAGCACCGGCGCTGCTCTGCCCTCTGTCCGCGGGGCTTGCTCTCCTGCTCTGCCGGTGCTGCCGGTTCCCTGCCGCCCAGGGTCACTCACATTCCTGCCCGCTGCCTGCTCTCTAACCCCTCTCCCGCTTCACATTTTTTTTTGGGGGGGTTAAACCCCATCTCCCTCCGGGCGACGCACGGGAGCCGAAGCTTCCACCCCACTACCTGTGCGGAGCCTTTCTCTGTGCATCCCTCGGCCGCGGGGTGATGGAGGGGGCCAAAGCTGCAGCACCTGGCCTGCAGTCAGCCACCCCCCACCCTGCTCGCTTCTACCATGAGCTTTTCCAATTGTTTCCCTCCCTTCCTCCATTGTCTGTCTTCCCAGGGCTGCTTCTTTCCTATCTGGCATTTCCTTCACTGTCCTCAAACAACCTCTTTTACTTGCTCCCTCCTACAATAACTCCATTCCTCATTATTGTTTCCATTCCTCTGTTTTCTTTTTCTTTGCCATTCTTATTGGGGGCGGGGGGGGGGGTTCCTCCTCCAGCACTCAGCAGACACACTGAAGCTACAGCACCACCTCCTTCACCTCAGTGCTGCAGAAGAGGTTTGCTATGCTCTCCAAAGAGGGTTTGCTGTCTGCTGTGCAGCAGCAGATGTCATCTATCCAAGTGCCAGGGCAGTGATGGATCAGGTCTTTGGTGCAAATAAGAAGCAGCCACATGGCATGAAGAGTTTGGGAGCACTTCAGGCTAAAAAGGAAAGAAAAATTAAAAAAAAAAAAAAAAAAAAAAAAAAGGGAAAAAAAAAAAAAAAAAAAAAANAAGGAAAAAAAATCAACAGAAAAAAAAAAAGAAAAAGAAAAGATGCAGCTGTGAAGAATACAAATATTGGCTCCTCCAGGAAACCTCCATATTGTATCCATTATTGCAATCTACTTATTTGCCCAGGCCTAAAGCTCTCCAGTTTGAGATTGTCATGGATCTGGTTTCCCCACTCTCAGAGAGCCAATGAGAAGGTCTAAGCAGCAATGTTCTGCTTGAGGTAGCTGCATAAGGAGCCTTTCTCTGCTGTCTGGCTGATGGAGCAGATTGTGGTATGAGAGAACCTGTATTAAAATGAATAAAGACCCTTTTGTATGTGGAGAAGCAGGGGGGAAGAAAAAAAAAATTGGCCTCTTCCCACCTTCCCCATCTTCTCTTGCTGTGGAAAAAAGCCCTCTGCACTGCCTCCTCTGCTGCACCTATTGTGGAAGCTGCTGGAAGAGGGCAGGTATTACACAGCCCCTCCAAAAGCTGCTCTGCAGGACCACAGAGCTCTTGCTTTGCTGTTTCCTGCTGACACCAGGCTCTGGAGAAGGAGCTGGAGGCTCTGAGCATGGCCCTGAGCAGCTGCCAGCTGAGGTCATCCATGGGGATCAGTGTGGGGCTAGTCCCTGACATTCCAGCAGTGAGTTTTTCCCACCATCTGCAAGCAAAGCAGGAGTGTGAGGTGTGAGCCCCATCCGGAGTGGTTACGTGGCTGTCAGCATGCCCTGAAGCTGCCCAGCTTGGGCCAGGCTGCTGCTCACCACCATGGGCTCGCTGGTGCTGAGCTTGGGATCAGCATTTCAGCTGGTGAAAGGTGGCTGAAGGGGCTGCTGCTCTGACATCACTGCCTCACTTCTTCATTCACACACTGAGAACAGCAAGTTGCTGGCTGCTTAAGAGGGAAGTTAGGAGCAGCCCGAGCTCGTTAGAGGTTACTCTGTGCTGTGCTAATGAGGGAGAGAGAAATGTGGCAGTGCTGCAGGACAGTTTCCTGCCAGGGCTGGGAGAGAGGGGTGACCAGCAACTCTCTGCCAAGAACTGATTTGAGGTACTCCTCTGCCAGGAGAATCAGAGAATCAGCCAGGTTGGAAGAGACCTGCAAGGTCACCCAGCCCAACCTAGCACCCAGCACAGCTGCAGATGAGCATTGCCCTGGCTACAGAGCTTGCAGCTGCTGCACACAGGAGTCCACATTAAGCCCAGTTTTGCTTTGCACTCCACTTGCAACCCCTTCTGTGTGACACTGGGTGAAGCAGCATCACACTCTGAAATCTGGAGGGGCTCTGAGCAACCTGAGCTAGTGGAAGATGTCCTTGCTCACTGCAAGGGGGGGTTGGTCTAGATGACCTTTAAAGGTCCCTTCTGATCACAATCATTCTATGAAACATGTGAGGGAGGAGACCTGAGAGCAGATTCCCTGCAGCACAGCCTCAGCTACCAGAGTGTTAGCAACAAAAGACTGGAAATGACCCTTGCTGCTCGTGTTCATCCTTAAGCACGTCCAGCAGAGCCAAAGAAAGTCTCCAAGAGATGAAATGTTTGTCCCTGGGAATGATTGACTCTGGTCAGTCACCACCTGCAAGGAGAGGCCTGAATCCTTCCCCCCACTTACATGTGTCCTCAGTGTCTCTTCCACTCATTTCTCTAAACCCAAGGAACACAGAGCACATGTTTGAGACAGCTACAGGACACCAGTTTCATGCAAAAAAAAAACCAACCCAAAAAGCAGCAATATGCTTTTCACTTCCCCTTTTTGTGTCACTTTGGCCTTCAGGCCCAAATGGTGCCAGCAGGGTGCTGTGGCTGTGCCAGCAGGATGCTGTGGCCATGCCAGTGGAGTCACCTCAGGGGTAAAACACAGAATCATGAAGGTAGGAAAAGACCTTAAAGGTCACTGAGTCCAACTGTTAACCTGACACTGCCACTCGCCTCTAACCCATGACCCTCAGCACATATCCATGGCTTTTAAATCCCTCCAGTGATGGAGACTCCACCACTGCCCAGTGCCTGTTCCAGGGCTTCACCACTCTGTCGGGGTAGTAATTGTTGCTATTGTCCAACCTGAACCTCCCCTGGTGCAACCTGAGGCCATTTCCTCTCACCATGCTGACACCCACCTGGCTCCAACCTCCTTTCATAGGGCTAGGGGTCAGGTTAGCTAATTTTATACCCCTGCTGCAGAGTTTGTGTCCATGGAGGAGGCCACGAGCTGATAAGATCAGTGCCCTCCTATTTCTGTGCACTCAGAGCAGTGCAGGAGGTGTTGATGGGGCTGTTTCATCAGAACTTCCCACCACGGGAGTCACTGTACTGAGATGAATGTGGGTGGCTGCCACAGCTGGGCTGTTGGTGCCACTTCCTATGGTTGTCACTTCCCCTGCTCAGCACTGACCTGCCATGGTGGACCGTGGACCAGCCAACCACATCTAGCCCACACAGATCACAGAATCAGTCAGGACCGGAGGAGACCACAAGCATCAGCCAGTTCCAACCCCCCTGCCACAGGCAGGGACACCTCCAACTACAGCAGCCTGCACAGGGACACATCCAGACAGATAGAATCATAGACTCAGTCAGGGTTGGAAGGGACCACAAGGATCAGCCAGTTCCAACTCCCCTGCCATGGGCAGGGACACCTCACACTAGAGCAGATTGCTCAGAGCCACATCCAGCCTGACTTAAAAAACATCCTGGCATGAGGCTTCCACCACCTCCCTAGGCAACCTGTGCCAGTCTCTTTCCACCCTCATGCTGAAGAACTTCTTCCTAATGTCTAATCTAAATCCACCCTTCTCTAGCTAGGATCCATTCCTCTCAGTCCTATCACTCCCTGACAGCCTTAAAAGTCTCTCCCCAGCTTTCTTGTAGCCTTCTTAAGATGCTTGAACACCACTATAAGGTCTCCTTGGCGTCTTCTGCAGGCTGAATAACCCAAACTCTCTCAGTCTGTCTCCATAGGAGAGGTCCTGAGATCACTCAGGACTGCATGTGCAGAACTGTCCCTCCAGGGCTTTGGCAGCTGTGCCTCAGTGTCTGACATCCCTGTTTTTCCTACCACAGGATATGATTAACCCTGGCTGGAGTCATCACACTGCACTCTGAAGCAGCAAATCCACCTGAATCCAGCCCCCTGCCTCTTCCCATCTCCAGTGCTGCACAGCCAGCCCGAGCAGACACTGTGCATGGCTGATGGATCTCCTCTGGGGCAGGTCTTCTGGGCCACCTTGGCACGGGGGCTGGACGGGGCACGTTCTCCAGTGCCTGAGGAGGGCAGGAGGATGCTGCCCCAGGGCCAGCTTGGGAACCTGCTGTGCAGGCTGAGGAGTTCTGCTGCACAGGCTGAGGATGCTGCTCTGTACAGGTCTCTTCGGGAGCTGCAGCGATGCTCTTCTCACCTGAGCACCCGGGAAGAGGCAAGGAGGAACAGAAAGCAGCTCCGGGGACCTCTGGCATAATGAAGGACGTGGAGGCGTGTGGGAGGAGGCGCCGCTGATGGGAGGCAGAGGCTCAAGGTCAGTTTTGGGGGAACTTCTCGTTCCATTTTCCTTGAAAAATAGCGGCGAGAGGGCAGGGCAGCAGGTCCCAGCCCCGGCACACGTAAGCAGCCTGCGCTCGTCACTCCGCCAAGCTTCCTGCCCTGAGTAACGTGGAAGAAGAAAGGGGCAGGCGGCAGGGACCGTCCCGCTTCGGATGCTTACTCAGAAAGGAAACGGAGCCCAGGCTGAGTCGTGAGGTCGCTGCAATTCCTCAGCAAAGTCACAAGCTCACCTTCTGCAAAAGCCGACTCAGCCCTCCCCAGCACCCCCGGCGTGGGCTTGGCCAGGCAGAGCATCTGCGGGAAGCTCCTGCCTTGCGCTGAGGGCACTTCCAGAGGGGCTACAGCAGCACTGCTCTGCCTTCTGCCCTTAAGGAGTTATCTGGGGGGGTTCCCAGGGGCTGCAGTTAAAAGTGGAGCAGAGCAGCACAGAGGTGCCCCTCACAGATAAAGACATTTCCGTGGGCTAAACCAAAACCAAACTCTCGTTTAGTCTCCGGCAGCCCTAGCAGAGCCACGCAGCTATGTTCTTGGAAGGGGAGCTTCTGTTAACGACCAAAAATAGGGAGGTTCTGCTGCCTCCACCCTTTTATCTCCTGCCCCAGCCCGGTGAATATTCATCTGGAATACATTTATGGAGCTGCCACGGGGTCCTCAGTTTGCTGCAGAGCAGCCTGGTTTCCTCTGAAGCGTGAGAAGTTGCTTTGACAGGAAAGAAATGGACACATTTCACCCTCAAGTGAAGCCTGCAGATGCTCCACATAGTTGTTTGTACGTGTGGCCACTCGCAGGGCTGCAATTAGGAGCCTGGGAGAAGCAGGACTGAGCTCCACATCTTGCTGACCCACACGCTGGGAGATGGATTTGCAGCTTGGGCTCCTCAGCCCTCAGGTTGCCTTTGGGTAGCATTTCCAAGACATTTCATTGCTCGCACAGATGGTGCTTTAAAATCCAATCTGCTTCCCTTCAGTCCTGATGCTGGTTTTCACCACCCCCTCCTCAAGTAACCAGGTCATACCTGCCTCTGCTGAGTGTGGAGGATAAAGGGCTCAGTGTTCTCCCTGCTGCCACAGGGAAGAGGTCCCTCTTCTAAGGTCAGACTGCAGTGGAAATGGGGGGAAAAATGCCAAATTAGGATTCGATGTGAGAGTTCACAGGGTGACAGGATGTCAGGGGTTGGAGGGGACCCAAAGAGCTCATCCAATCCAACCCCCCTGCCACAGCAGGACCAGACAATCTAGCTCAGGGCACACAGCAACACATCCAGACAGGCCTGGAAAGGCTCCAGAGAACGAGACTCCACAACCTCTCTGGGCAGCCTGTGCCAGTGCTCTGGGATCCTTACAATAAAGAAGTTGCTTCTTGTGTTGAGCTGCAACCTCCTGTGCTGCAGCTTCCATCCATTGCTCCTTGGCCTATGGCAGGGAGCAGTGAGCAGAGCCTGTCCCACTCCTCCTGACCCCCAGCCCTCAGAGATTTATAAACATTGATTCAATCCCCTCTCAGTCTTCTCTTCTGCAGACTAAGCAGCCCCAGGTCCCTCAGCCTCTCCTCCCCAGGCAGTGCTGCAATCCCCTCAGCATCTTCACAGGACTCTCTCCAGCAGATCCCTGTCCCTCTGCAACTGGGGAGCCCCAAACTGAAGGCAGTGCTCAAGATGAGGTCTCAGCAGGACAAAGCAGAGGGGCAGGAGAACCTCCTTTGATCTGCTGGACACACTCTGCCTAATACACTCCAGGATCCCCTTGGCCCTCTTGTCCCCCAGGGCACATTGCTGTGCCATGGATGTTCTCCAGCCGCACTCCCAGGTCCCTCTCCACAGGGCTGCTCCCCAGCAGATCACCTCCCAGCCTGTACTGATTACTGCAGGTCCTTCAGCAGCAGCTATTTGTGTTCACAGACCCCTAGAGCAGGTAGCAGCAGTGATGCAGGAGCTGTATCTGGGCTGCACTGAGTCCTTCCAGCCCCAAAAGAGGTGCCCAGGCTCCTGCTGACAGCGAGGGCAGAAAGCACCTTGCTCAGAGCAGGAAATCTGTTTTGTTCTCTGCCAGTGTGTGGAGTTTATTGCCTGTTAAACCAAAGGGTTGCTTCCTTCTCACATCCTGCAAGCATTTTATGTGAAGACACTTCATGCAGAATAAGGGTGGGTACATCCTGGGCATGGTTGCTGACTTTCCCAGCCTGTGGCATTGGAATTAGGCCCTACTGCAGGCAAAAAATAAAAAAAAAGGAAAAAAAAAAAAAAAGGCATGGAGTTAAAAAAAACCCAACAAACAAAAAACCCTACCCCAAAACAGAAAAAAAACCCAAACAAACTAAAACCAACACAACACAACAAATGACAACTTGTGGCAGAGTCACAAGCGTCAGAAAAGGAAATATTTTTGCAGGCTGTGGGGGAAAAACAGCACTGAAGGCTCCTAAAAGAGGTAGACATGCCACAGGGGACTGGAAACAGGGCTTCAGCTGCTGGGATTTGTAGCTTGTTCAGGCATGCACATGCAGGTGGGAGGACACAAAAAAAAAATTACAACCCACCTGACAACAAAAATCTCCCCCCAAAAGGTAACATTTCCAGAGGCAATCAAGCAGCAGCAGCTCCTCAGACTGATGGGGTTTGGGCAGGCACAGCCTAGGAGGAATCAGAAAGTGCCTTTCTCCCCACAGTCACAATCAGACAACTTCACTGCTGCTGAAGAACATGAAGATAAGCTAAAAGCAAGAGAAGCTCCTGCTCGAAAATGCTCTGCACAGCACCTGCCTGGCAGTGAGGGAGGAGGGCAGTGATGTGCATGCTGAAGGGCACCACAGGATCCCAGCAGGGTCGGGGTTAGAAGGGACCCCTGGAGATCACCCATTAGAGCCCCTGTGCTAAAGCAGGGTCACCCACAGCAGGCTGCCCAGCATCACAGTGTCCAGCTGGGTTTAGAATCTCTCCAGAGGAGGAGACTCCACAACCTCTCTGGGCAGCCTGGGTCAGGGCTCCAGCACCCTCACAGGAAAGCTTTTTCCCACGTTCAGCTGGAACCTGCTGTGTTCCAGTCTGTGCCCACTGCTGGGCACCACTAACAAGAGTGTGGCTCTCTTGCCCCTCACCCTTGAGTACTGATAATCATTGAGAAGACCTCTACTCAGGGATGCTTTACCACAAACAGAATAGAATCATCCAGATAGGCAGAGACCTCCAAGCTCATCCAGTCCAACCTAGCACCCAGCCCTAGCCAATGGCTCTAAGTGCCCAATCCAGGCTTTGCTTCAACACCTCCAGGGATGGGGACTCCACCACCTCCCTGGGTAGCCCATTCCAGTGCCAATCACTCTTTTCATGTAGAGCTGCTTCCTAACATCCAGCCTAGACCTCCCCTGGCACACCTTGAGGCTGTGTCCCCTCCTCTTGCTGGGTGCCTGGCAGCAGAGCCCAACCCCACCTGGCCACAACCTCCCTTCAGGTAGCTGCAGAGAGCAATGAGCTCTGCCCTGAGCCTCCTCTTCTGCAGGCTGCACACCTCCAGCTCCCTCAGCCTCTCCTCACAGGGCTGTGCTCCAGGCCCCTCCCCAGCTTTAACGCCCTTCTCTGGACACCTTCCAGCACCTCAACATCTCTCTTGAACTGAGGGGCCCAGAACTGGTCACAGCACTCAAGGTGTGTCCTGAGCAGTGCTGAGCACAGGGGCAGAATAACCTCCCTGCTCCTGCTGGCCACACTGCTCCTGATCCAGGCCAGGATGCCATTGGCTCTGCTGCCCACCTGGGCACACTGCTTGCTCATGTCCAGCTGCTCTCTACCAGCACCCCCATGCCCAGCAGCTGCTGTCAGAGCCAGGGTTAATTAGAAACCAGAACCTGTGCTGGGTTTGGTTTATTTTTGCAAACAGAAATCTAGTTTGTGGTTAGCTTTTGGCAGCAGGTGGCCACTCTGGACCCTCTCTGAAAATGAGCACAAATACAAACATGTTTTAGCCTGCTGCAGAGACAAACCAGCACCCATATGGCTCTCTCTGCTCACCCAGAAGTTTACCCTGAAACTGATTCTCCAAGAGCTAAAGGGGAGAGGATTTGGGCTGTGTGGGAGGCACTGAGTCCTTGACATCTGCCAGACCAAGATTTCTTGTGTGTTAAGGGGAACTCTCTGCCCTGCCTTCCCATCATGGAATAAGAATGTTGCCTGCTATGCTGTAATCCCCCACCCCCAAGCTGCCCGTGGCCATCAAGACATGATGCAGATTTTTCCTCTCTTCTGTTTAAATATTTTGCTCCACTTCATGCTCTAAGAAGCTGCTGGTGCCAATTCAGCCCACTGGGAGAAGACCAGGATTACCCAGTTAGTATTTTTTAATAAAGCAGGAACCACAGTGCCATAGAGTTATCTAGCTTGGAAAAGACCTTTCAGATCATTGACTCCAACCCAGCACTGCCAGGTCACCAATGAACTGTGTCCCTCAGCACTACACCTCCACAGCTTTCAAACTCCTTCAGGGATGGGGGCTCCACTGCCCTGGGCAGCCTGATCCGGGGACTGACAACAAATTGTTCCTCGTGTCCAACCTAAACCTTCCCTGGTGTAGCTTGAGGACATTTCCTCTTTGTCCATCCCTTTCTTCCAGCCCCACCTCAGTCCAACCTCCTTTCAGGTTGCTGCAGGGAGCAAGGTGGTCTCCCAGGGTCTGTTCTAGTCTTTCTCCCCACAGTCACAATCAGACAACTTCACTGCTGCTGAAGAACATGAAGAAAAGCTAAAAGCAAGAGAGGCTCCCGCTTGAAAATGCTCTGCACAGCACCTGCCTGGCAGTGGCTCTGAAAGAGGGCAGCGATGTGCATGCTGAAGGGCACCACAGAATCCCAGCGGGGTGGTAATGGATGATCTCCTGGAGATCATCCATTGGAGCCTCTGTGCTAAAGTAGGGTCACCCACAGCAGGCTGCCCAGCATCACAGTGTCCAGCTGGGTTTGGAATCTCTCCAGAGGAGGAGACTCCACAACCTCTCTGGGCAGCCTGGGTCAGGGCTTCAGCACCCTCGCAGGAAAGCTTTTTCCCACGTTCAGCTGGAACCTGCTGTGCTCCAGTTTGTGCCCGTTGCTGGGCACCACTGACAAGAATGTGGCTGCCCGGCCCCTCACCCTTGAGCACCGATAATCAGCGAGCAGATCTCCACCGAGGGATGCTCGTAGCGGGCAGCATTATGCGTGTGGAGCTGTGGCTCGGCTGCCGCTCCCCGGGCGCAGGCTCTGCGGGCGCCGCGCAGCAGCGTTGGGCGCTAGGGGGCAGTGTCGCTCCGTGCAGCACAGCGCAGGCAGCGGGGCCAGGTCCGGGGGCAGGCAGATCCCAGCCCCTCGCCTTCCTTCGACAGGCGTTCCCAGCGCTGTTCCGGGGTGACCCTTCGCCCCCTCTTCCCAAATCCGTCATTTTGCAGCCCAGCGATCCCCGCAGCTGCTGACTCACCTCCCGCCTCTGCCGGCTGCTGCCTCTCGGCACGTAGCGGTCTGCGGGGCTCCGGTCACGGAACCACGCAAGCAGCTGGGAAAAGCCCCTCAGGGTCACCAAATCCGACAGGCATCCCTGCTCCGCCGGGTTCACCCTAAGCCATAGCTCCAAGCACCACATCCAAACCACTTTTAAACACAGCCAGGGTTGGTGACTCCACCACCTCCCCTGGGCAGCTCATTCCAGTGCCTGACAGCCCTTGCTGGGGAAAAAAAAAATCCTAGCATCTAGTCTACATCTACCCAGCGGCAGCTTGAGGCCATTCTCCCTTGTATTGCTAATTCCCTGTGAGCAGAGCCCAGCAGCAGCTCTCCACAATGTGCCTTCGGGTAGCTGCAGGCAGCCATGAGGTCTCCCCTCAGCCTCCTCTTTTTCCAGCCAAGCAGCCCCACTCCCTCAGTTGCTCCTCTTAAGACTCATTCCCAGGCTTTGCTGCCAGGATGGCACTTCTCTGTGTGCCACAGCAGGGCCAGGTCACAAGCAGGGGACAACTGCCCTCACCTTTCACCCGGAGCTGGGCTTCTGCCGAGCTGCAGATCTTCTACCTGCAATGGCTCAGGTTGGAAGGGACCTCAGAGGTCATCTCCTCCATGGGCAGGGACACTTCTCAGCGAGGCTTGGGAAAAGCCAGGTAGAAAACATCACTCTCAGCAGACTTTTCCACGCAGGAAGGTGTGGCCATGCAGCACACTCAAACACTCCATCCTCACCAAAGCATCACCGCCAAGTGTCTGCAAGCACTTTCTGCCTGCAAATACACATTTATTAATCATAGAATGGTTTAGGTTGGGAGGGACCTCAAAGCTCAGCCAGTTCCAACCCCTCTGTGCCATAGGCAGGGACATCTCCCACTAGAACAGGTTGCTCAAGGCCTCATCCAACCTGGTCCTGAACACCTCCAGGGAGGTTGTGAAGCACAGCACAACCTCCCTGGGCAACCTGTGCCAGTGTCTCACCACCCTCACTGCAAACAACTTCCTCCTAACATCCACTTTCAATCTCCCCTCTGCCACTTTAAACCCATTCCTCCTAATCCCGTCATTACAAGACCCTGTCAATAGTCCCTCCCCAGCCCTCTTGTAGCCCCCTTTCAGATCCTGGAAAGCCACTCCAAAGTCTCTTCAAAGCCTTTTCTTGTCCTCCAGGCTGAAGAGCCCCAACTCTCTTAGCCTGTCCCAGCTGCTCACTGCTGGGGTGCTCCACCTCTGCAAGACCTATCAGGGCCCAGTTACCATCAGAAGTGGTTTGGCTCCAGCAGATCCTCATGCCAGCAGCCTCAGACAGTGCCCTGAGCGCAGTGAAGTTGGGCTGCAGCAAAGGCCAGTTTGGCTGGACAGCTTTGAGAGATGCCCAGTGAGTCCACAGACATCTCAGCCTGCTCCAGGAGTTGCCTCCAGCAACTCCTGCAGCCAGGAGCCCCTGTTGCAAGAGGGATGTGGACATGCTGGAGCGTGTCCAGAGAAGGGCCACGAGGATGCTCAGAGGGCTGCAGCACCTCTGCTGTGAGCACAGACTGAAAGAGTTGGGGCTGTGCAGGCTGGAGAAGAGGAGGCTCCCAGGTGACCTTAGTGTGGCCTTCCAGTGTCTGAAGGTGGCTACAAGAAAGCTGGGAAGGGACTTTTTAGGCTCTCAGGGAGTGACAGGACTGGGAGGAATGGAGCAAAGCTGGAGGTGGGGAGATTCAGATTGGATGTGAGGAGGAAGTTTTTGAGCATGAGACTGGTGAGAGGCTGGAATGGGTTGCCCCTGCAGGGAGGTGTTTGGGGCCAAATCCCTGGAGGTGTTTTTGGCCAGGCTGGTAGAGGCTGTGGGCAGCCTGCTCTAGGGTAGGGTGTCCCTGGGCATGACAAGGGGGTTGGAACTGGCTGATCCTTGTGGTCCCTTCCAAACCTGACTCATTCTATGATTCTAACTTCTGTGCTGCCTTTGCTGAGTTTTCAGCGTGTCATTATAAACAATTGTGTGAACATTTATGCTCCAATGCTGGTTGTAGGTACAGATGTGCTGTAGGGAAGAAGAATCATCCTGCAGAGAACTTGAAAAAAAATCAAGACACAGAAGACCAGAAATTGGTAAAAAAACCCCCAAGGTTTAACAGTTTCATTTCCTTTTCAGCACTCTTTTTAAATAGCCTATCCCATTGCACAAATCCCCACTCTTATTTCTCTTACCAGAACCATTGCTATATAAAAAGAACCCCAAAAACCCCAAAACAAATAAGAGAGAAAGAGAGAGAAAGAGGGAAAAAAAAACCCCTCTGGTACAACAAAAACACACTTTTGGCAATGCTTCACTGTAGACTATTTCAAACTGTGGCTATTTGTAGCAGATAATTTTTTTCCTGAATACTCTGAGACTCTTTCCCATGACGATTTCTATTTACAAAGTGCCTTTAATGCTCAGAGAGACAACTTCTGATGCTCACTGCTGAGCCTTGAGGAGAAGGGCCAGCCAGCCCTTACTCCCACCTACTCAAAGCAGCCTGGTGGGGGTACTACTGAGCTAGAGGCTCCTGTGGGTTTGGAGGGAATTGTAATGCTCCTCTACCTCAGGAGCTTCCAGACCTCTTCCACTCCACAGATCCTTGGCATTTCCTAAAGGGGTTTCAGATCTTGATGGAAATTCACAAAATCCCAACGTGTCCAGGTTTAGAAGAGACCTCTGGAGGTCATCTAAAGCAGGGTCAGCCACAACAGGTTGCCCAGGATCAACATCCAGGTACATTTAGAGCCTCTCCAGAGAAGACTCTGTAACCTCACTGCACAGCCTGGTCCAGGGCTCTGGCACCCTCACAGGAAAGAGCCTCCTGAGTTCCAGTTTATGCCCATTGCTGCTTGTCCTGGCACTGGGCACCACTGGGTGCATGCTCTTGACCCTTGCCCTTTAGCTACTTATAAGCATTCAGAAGATCACCTCTCAGGCTGCTCTTCTCCAGGCTGAACAGCCTCAGGGCTCTCAGCCTCTCCTCATCACAAAGATGCTTCAGTGCCTGCAGCATCATAGAACTGCTTTGGTTGAAGAGCCTTAAAGATCACTGAGTCCAACCATTCTCTAGCTCTACCAAGCCTGGGGCTAACCCATGTCCCTCAGCACCACATCTCTGCCTCTTTGAAACACCTGCAGGGATGGGGATTCAATCACTTCCCTGGGCAGCCTACTCCAGTGTTTGGGAGCCCTTTCAGTGAAGAAGTTTCTTCTAATATCCAACCTAAACCTCCCCTGGTGCAACTTGAGGCTGTTTCCCCTTGTCCTATCACTTGTTACTAGGGAAAAGAGACCAACATCTGCCTGACTACAGCCTCCTTCCCTGGAGCTGCAGGAAACCTCTGCTGGACTCTCTCCAGTAGTTCCTCATCTCTCTCAAGCTGCAGAGCCCAAAAGTGGACACAGTACTCCAGATGTAGACTCACATCCTGCAATTGCTCTGCAGCTGAATTTGCCTTCTTCCAGCCCAGGAAGGTACAGAGTGTGGCACAGAGAGTGACCTTCCACTCTATGCTTCTGTAAAGGTCATTTCTCAAGCAGAGCTGTCTCCACAGCAAGCTCCTTTTGCTCACCCTTATGCCACAGTCCTCAATCCAGCCTGGCTTTGAACACCTCCAGGGAGGTGGTGGAGATCACATTCTGTGCTCCACAACCTCCCTGCGCTACCTGTGCCAGTGTCTCACCACCCTCACTGCAAAGATCTTCCTCCTAACATCCACTTTCAATCTCCCCTCTGACACTTTAAACCCATTCCTCCTCATCCTGTCAATAGACCTTGTCAATAATCCCTCCACAGCCCCCCTGCAGGCCTCCTCATGCAAGTGCCTGAAGAGCTGCTCATTGAGGCTGGGAGAAGGGCTGAAGCTGGAGCTGCTGGACATGCAGACCTGCTGCCCCCAAGGGTCTGAAGAGCTGCTCATTGAGGCTGGGAGAGGGAGTTCAAGCCTGAGTGCTTGGATTTGCAGACCTGGCCCCCAACCCTGCAAGTCTCACACACATAATTATCTTGCGACCCAAAATCCGAAGCAGGAGCAGCTGGGAGCAGGGCGGGAGAGGTCCCAGCCTCTGCTGCGTACACAGAGTGGCTGTTTGAAGACTCGGTGAAGCCTCTGCCCTCTTTGTTTGTCAGGAGCTCCCCGGGCACAGTGCCTGGCCAGCGCTGTTGACATTTCCCACCAGCCGGGGGAAGGAAGGCTCTTTGCAGAGCGGTGGAATGAAGAAAATGCAGAAATAGAGGCTTTGAAGAGCTTGGGAGTTTATCATCAGATCAGCTGCTTTCTGGTGCTGGCTGGAGGTGGCTCCTCCAACTCAAGTGGCTGTCCGTGTCCAAGCAGCGCTCCTGAGGAAGGAGCAGGCCACCTTTGGCAGCACAGACTGGGGACCATCCACCACTGTCATTACACAGCTAATTGTGACAAAGGCTTACAAGCCCCTACTGTGTCCGCTGGGAGGGCTCCAAGATCTCCATCGGCCATCTGAGATGGCAGGGGAAGGTCCCACCCCCTTATAGAGGGGCCACAGCTGCCTTCCCGTTCTCCCTGGGGCTTTCTCCAAAGGGCTCCTCATCCTTCTCCTTTACGGAGATCTTTTTCCTGAAGGCTTGCGTTAGGCTGGAGGAGGAACCTTTCCTAAGCGTGCTGAGCCTCTTCCGAAAGTTGCCCCCGGAGAAGAAATAGAGAAGAGGGTCAAAGCAGCAGTTGGCAGCCGCCAGGGGGAGGGTTACCACCACCGCCTTCTGCAGGTAGAGGGCGTCCTCGCAGCTGGGGTTGAGGCGCAGCACGCGGAGGTGGACGGTGCGCAGGACGTGGTAGGGGGTGAAGCTGACCAGGAAGGTGAGGGTGACGATGACGATCATCCAGACGGCCTTCATCCGGCTGCTCTCGTTCTTCCGCAGGGAGTTCTTCAGCAGGGTCCTGATGATCATGGCGTAGCAGATGGTTATGACGATGAAGGGGAGGACGAAGCCCACGAAGAGGGCAATAAGATCCAAGATCGCCACCATGTTCGTCTTCTGGGAGTCCTCGGGGGGCTCGAAGCACTTGGTCTTGTTGCCGCGCTGGTAGGTCCCATTGCGCAGGAAGGGAGCGCTGGTCAGGGTGACGAAGACCCAGATGCCAAGGCAGACGAATTTGGCCTTCTTCTCCGTGACCAGGTGGATGTTCTGGACAGGGAAAACGACGGCGATGCAGCGGAAGAAGCTCATGGCCGTCATGAAGAAGATGCTGCAGTAGAGGTTGACGTAGAGCGCGTAGGAGCTGATCCGGCAGAGGAAGTCTCCGAAGAACCAGCTGCCCTTGTGCACGTAGTAGATGACGCGCAGGGGCAGGGTGCACACGCAGAGGAAGTCGGACACGGCCAGGTTCATCATGTACACCTGGAAGGCTGTCCTCTGCCGGTAGGTCTTGATCAGGACGTAGAGCACCACCCCGTTGCCAACGAAGCCCACGATGCTGATCATGGAGTAGAGCGTGGAGTAGACGCGGTTACGGAAGTCGTCGATGGAGTGCTGGCAGGAGGAGTTACTGAGCAGCCCTGCCATGTTGCCTGGCTGAGGTGAGGGTCAGGCCTAAGGGTGAAGAGCTCAGGTGAGATGTGTAAAGCGGCACGGGAGAACAAACCCTCGTTTTTAAACAGGAGGCAAAACCTTGGCACCGCTCTCAGACAGGAGAGGACGCAGGGACCCGCACAGAGCCATGCTCACAGAATCTCAGGGGCTGGAAGGGACCTTGACAGATCCTCCAGTCCAACCCTCCTGCCAGAGCAGATCACATAGGAGCACATCCGGGTAGGTTTTGAACATCTCCAGAGAGGGAGACTCCACAACCCACCCTGGGCAGCCTGTTCCAGGGTTGTCACCCTCACAGGGAAAAAAATTCCTCTTCATGTTTAAATGAAACTTCCTATGGCTCAGCTTCCACCCAGTGCCCCTTGTCCTGTCACTGGGCATCATCCAGCAGAGCCTGGCTCCAGCCTCCTGCCACTCACCCTGCACATATTTATAAGCATTGATGAGGTCACCTCTCAGTCTCTTCTTCTCCAAGCTAAAGAGCCTCAGCTCCCACAGGCTCTCCTCATAATGCTGCCTCTCAGCAGCCTTGTTCTGGTAGTG
Source organism: Psilopogon haemacephalus (assembly GCA_013396835.1). Lineage (NCBI taxonomy): Eukaryota > Metazoa > Chordata > Aves > Piciformes > Megalaimidae > Psilopogon > Psilopogon haemacephalus. Next base: position 3,676,309 of record VWZI01008677.1, on the reverse strand, counting down.
GCAACATCCAGAGCTCAGACCCAGCTTGGATGAGTCTGGAGGCTTCTCGGATCCACACAATGGGAATCCCAGAGCATGTCTGATCACCACCAGGCATCGCTCCTGATAGCTTCTCATGGCTCCAGCCATCTCTCCTCTGCAAGGACCAGCCAGCAACATGGAGCTGCTGCCCTGGCAGAGCTATGAGAGGACACCAAACCCTGGGTGATGGTGAGACCCAGCCTTTGGTGATTTGCCATTGGAATGGGCTGCCCAGGGAGGTGGTGGAGTCACTGTCATGAAAAGACTGGATGGGGCACTTAGTGATTGGATAGGGCTGGGTGATAGGTTGGACTGGATGAGCTTGGAAGTCTCTTCCAATCTGGTTGATTTTATGATTCATCCCACCTGAGGGCTTCACTTCAGCCTTAAGGTTCAAGTTATGACAACAAGCCCAGCAAAAGGCTAAAATGAAGCTTGTGGCAATGCTGATCTGAGGAGCCAGATGTTTGGGAGGAGCAGGCAGTGCAGTACTCAGACAAAAGCTCACAGATTATCTTGGCAGAAAAAAAGCAGAAGCAAACAGAGGTGTTGAAACTCTTCCTAGGGTTACCCTAATCAGTGAGTTAGTTCTGAGCAGGCAGACCTGGCAAGTAAATCCTATTGTGCTGTGCGCTGCATGAACACATCAAGATTAGGGCCTCAGCCAGCTCCTGAACTCCTCTCCGCACTTCCCACAGCATCACAGGCAGGTGTTTTCTCAGACTTTAAACCCAACACAGCCAGGATGTTTGAGATCAACAGGGCTGGAATGGTCTCTTCTGAGCATTGAGGCACCCCCAGGCAGCAATGATTGGTATGAAGGAGGAGCAGAAAATGGGACACAAGCTGGGATGCGTGGCCAACCCAGGGGATAAACAGAGCCTTTCCTCAGAAGCCGTAATGTGATGCAGCACTCAGAGAAGAGACAGAGCTGCAGATGGGGAAGTGGAGGGCAGAACTGGAGGAACCAGGCAGTGCAAGCAGAATCTGCACCTCCCAGCCCTTTTGATCAGGTTCTCATCTGCTTTTTCAGAGGGCACGAGTGATGGGTGTCTGCAGAAGGAATTGTGACCTTCTGCCACTGTGGGCTTCTCCTGCCTTCTGCCCCATTAGCTGTGCTGCCCAAGAGAGAACCAAGGGAATTACACAATCCCAGGCTGGAAGGGACCTCAAGGATCACCTGGCCCCATCTTTCTCAGGCAGAGCCAGGTCTGCATCCTTAAGAGGACAAAGACTTCAGCCCATTAGATAAACTTCCTTGTGCACACTGCTTACGTGGCACCGAGCTGCATCATAAACATTTTACCTCCTTCGGGGACAACCTTTCAGCCTTGCAGCTGCTGTGCTCTGAAGGCATTAGCAGAGAGTTGAGCAGCCGTGGGAGGGATCTGTCAGGAAGGCAGCCAACACCTGCTACCTAGCCTATTTCTACACTGAATTTAAAGTGGTAACTAAAAGGAAAAGTGATGATTTCAGTACTGAAGTGAGCTGTGGAAGTATGAGAGAGCCTCACTCCTACAAGTATAGCTGTAAAGATCCAACCCCCACCCCGCAAAACACCGCTTCCTAGCTGAGGCTTTAGACCAGCTTTGCATCACAAAGACAGTTAACACTTCTGCCACTTTTCCTTTCACGGTGAGGTTTGGCTTGGAAGTGACTTCCAGAGGGAGGTTCTTCTGGTCCAATTCCCCTGCAGTCGGGACAAGGGGCAACGGGGGGGAAGCTGAGGCATAGAAGGTTCCATGGGAACCCGAGGAGGAGTTTTTTTCCCTGTGAGGGTGACAGAGCACTGGAACAGGCTGCCCAGGGAGGCTGTGGAGTCTCCCTCTCTGGAGATATTCAAGAACCATCTGGATATGTTCCCGTGTGATCTGCTCTAGGTGATGCTGCTCTGGCAGGGGGCTGCACCAGATGAGCTTTCGAAGTCCCTTCCAGCCCCTGATACTCTATGATTCCCAACTGGATCAGGCTGGTCAGAGTCCCATCAAGCCCAGGGATGCTCCCCCAGCCCAGGCGACCAGCTCGTGTGTCTCACTACCCCTCCCCTACCTCCTCCCAACGTCCAATCTAGACCATAGAATTATTCTGGCTGGCAAAGACCTCTAAGACGGTCGAGTCGGGGGCTTCACGGCGCCGTTTATCCGGTGCTGGTGGCCTCAGCTCATCAGGAATGTGCATGGAGTGGAGGGTGCGGAGATCGCATCCCGACACAAGCAAACCCCCGCCCGACAAAGGAGCTCCGAGCGCGGTGCTGCTCTCCCGCGCTCAGGCAGCGGTTCTCATTCACAGCTGCTCATAAGCAAATTAGGCTATGTTTAATTACACGACCGCAGAGGATGCTAAGGTTTGTTTTGAGCTCAGAGGTGAAGCACCACTGCTCCTAGGAGCGCTCCCGAGCCCCGACGCGGGCTGAGCTTAGAGTTTGTTGGGAAAGGAATAGAAATTGCCTCAAGACGCCTGGGAACAAACTCCCTTCTGCAGGAAGAGCAGGTTTTGCGCTTGAAAAGAGGAAGGTAGCGAGGAGCAGCAGGGAGCGAACCGCCCGGCTCGGCAGGGCGGTGGAACCCAGCTCCGCGGGTACGGCCCCGGCTGCNGGAGCCCTTAAACCGGGACGCGCCCTCCCGGCCCCGCCCCACCGGCCCCGAGGGGCCCCCGGCCGCCCCCGCCCCGCTTCCTTCGGGAGATGCTGCTCCTTGCTGGCAGGGTGCGTCCCGAAGGTGGGGGTGCTGCGCTCCTCACCTCCTCTGCTGATGGAGAAGCCCTTTTAGCGCAGGGTCCATGGCGGGGGTGGCTCCAAGCTGCACCTACTGCAGCATCTGAGACGGACCTGGCAGGAAGAACTTCTCATCCGCACCTCCAGTTCCTGCGACCCATCTGGTGCTGGTGTCCCCTGATAAAACCTCCTCCAGCTGCTTTGCAACGAGCAGGTGTAAGCAGAGACAGGTGTAAGTGTGCTCCTGCTCTGAAGGTGCCTGCATCTCCAGCAGGTCAAGGCAGGTTCTCCTCCCCCTCTGCTCAGCCCTAGTGACACTATGGCTGGAGCACTCAATCCACTTCTGGGCTCCCCAGTTCAAGAGAGACAGGGAAATACTGGAGAGAATTCAGTGAGGGTTCTGAAGATGCTGAGGGGCCTGGGGCATCTCTGTGAGGAGGCCCTGGGGCTGTTCAGCTCTCTGCCAGACCTTCCTGGGGAAGGTGATTTTCTTTCATCTGATCCCAAGTGACCTCTGGCAGGCACTCCAATAGTCAGCTTTAGCTTTCAATGGGAAATAACAGTACTTAATTACATTTCCTCAGTATTCACCTCCACAGTGGCAGGCACACACACCCAAAAAGGCTAACCAGCTGTAAACACTGCTTTCTGCTCATGGGACACACACCTCAGCACAGCTTCCTTTTCCTATGGCAGCTCTGTGGTGCAGGGGCCACGTGAAGGGTCCCCTCCCTGCCGGTGTGTGTGGGGCTGCTCCTGCCCACAGCCCATCTTCTGCTCAGCAAGACAGCCCACACTGCTCACTGCACCAAGGAAACATTCCTGGCTCCAGGGTGGCATGAGTGGAGTCCCACGGTGAGGCAGACTGGGAAGAAAGTATATGGTGAGAGGCAGAGTGCTTTCTTCCAGCCCTAGCTCCCACAGGAGCCCCTTGGACCCTAATGCCACTGCTGTGCTCAGCCCTCTGAAGGGAAGGAACTGCTGCTTGGTGCTTCCAAAGTTTCTCCAGCTTGTAGGCTTCTTGTAGGCTGCTTCTGTGTCTTCTGGCACAAGATGGGTATATAAAATTTGCAGGCTGGGGAGGTGTGCCCAGGACAGCCTCATGACATTCAACAAGGCCAAGTGTAAGGTCCTGCAGCTGGGTGGGCTTTCAGCTCTGAGCAGAGGAGTGCTCACTTGCTGCAGCACAGGAGGTTGCAGCTCAACACAAGAGGCAACTTCTTGCCTGTGTGGGTCCCAGAGCACTGGCACAGGCTGCCCAGAGAGGTTGTGGAGTCTCCTTGTCTGGAGCCTTTTCAGGCCTGTGTGGATGTGTTGCTGTGTGCCCTGAGCTAGATTGTCTGGTCCTGCTGTGGCAGAGGGGTTGGACTGGATGATCTCCTTGGATCCCTTTCAACCCCTGACATCCTGTGAGCCTGTGTTTCAACCTTCTGCTCAAACCACGCCAGGCCAAGTTGCTCAGGCCTTTATCCCACAAGGATGGAGGCCCAAAAAGTTCCAAAAGTGGCCAACCCATTGCACCAGCTGCCACCTCCTGCTCTGTGAGTTGGCTCTGGACTTTGCTGTGGCTGTGGTGCACACGTTCATGGTACTTGGTTCTGCCATTCCTTCTGCTTTTTTGGGTCACTGTTGTGGGGTGTGGGGTTTTTTTGTTTTGTTTTGTTTTGTTTTGTTTTTTTGCTATTCCTTCTGCTTTTTGCCACTCAGCTTTGTAATTTCTTCTCCTTTTTCTTTGCTGTTCTTTTTTATCTTTACTGCCTTTTGCTCTCGAGAACAGGAAGATTTCTACTTGTGAGGTCAGGCTGAGGTTGGAGGGGGGTTGAGAAGTCTGCTGCTCCAGATGTGCTGGCAGAAAAGACAGAATTTCACCATTGGCTTCTTATGAAGAGGTCAAACTGTACATCTGATACAGCAAAGTCAAGAAGACATGTGGGATTTGAAGGGGTCCAGACACTCTAAGTAGGAGCAGGACTGGAGTAGACACTGAAGATGGAGGTTGGATGAGTCACTTAGTGCCATAGGTTAGTTAATGAGAAGGGTTAGGTGCTAGGTTGGACTCGATGATCCTAGAGGTCTCTTCCAACCTGGTTCATTCTCTGATTCTGTGATCACTGTGAGGAGCTGGGATGGAGTCTTCTGTCATGTGGAATGGTTGGCTGGAAGGGGTAGGAGTGTAGTGAAGGCTGAAGGTAGAGAGGAGAGAGAAATGGAGGGCATCAAGAGAAGGAGGGCTGCTCTTCAGGATCTGGGACTGGGCAAGGGTAGCTCTCCTTTGCTATTTCACTTCTACCTTGGTGCTCAGTGATTTCTTTGCTCTCCTTTGAGGTCCTTAGAAGTCTGGGCTAATGAATCATAGAATGTCAGGTTACCTGGAGCCTCCTCCTTACCCTTTTGGAAAATTGGAGTGATGCTTGCTCTACTCCCATCCCCAGGCACATCTCCTGTCCCCTGTGACTTCCCAAAGCTGATGAAGAGTGCTCTGGCAATGACCTCTGCCAGCTCCCTCAGCACTTGTGGGTGCATGCCACCAGCACCCAGGGACTTAGGGATCTTCAGTTTACTTAACTCTTCCCTAATCCAGCCCTCACTAACCCAGTCCCCATCAAACACTGCTCTGCTCACTGCTCCCTGCCATAGGCCAAGGAGCAATGGATGGAAGCTGCAGCACAGGAGGTTGCAGCTCAACACAAGAGGCAACTTCTTGCCTGTGTGGGTCCCAGAGCACTGGCACAGGCTGCCCAGAGAGGATGTGGAGTCTCCTTCTGTGGACCCTTTGCAGGCCTGTCTGGATGTGTTGCTGTGTGGTCCTGCTGCGGCAGGGGGGTTGGACTGGATGATCTCTTTGAGTCCCTTCCAACCCCAAATGCCCACAGCTCCAGTCAGACAGAGACTCCAAGATGCTGAGCTCTCCATTAAAAGTCATCTCAGTCCAGCCCCCTGGACTTCTTCTCCCTTTACTGCTGGAGTTCCAGGGAGTTCTCCTAAACACCTAAATAGTTTACAGCCCGAAGGAAAAAGCTCTTCAGCTTTGGCAGCTGCTTCCACACTGGCTGTGTCTGAAGGAGAAATTGAAAAGAATGGGTCTCAGGATGAAGCAAACATCCTATGAACATGTGGCTGTTGCTTTCCTCTCCTGAGACTTCCTAAAATTGGTTGTTTCTCTTTGAACTTTACATGAAAAGGTGAATGGCAGTTCATGCAGTCATTTTGCTTGGAAGAGACCTCCAGGATCACTGAAGACCAGGGCTGTGGTTTGCCTCTCCGTGGCAATTTGAGGATGGGCTTTACCAGCTGCTAGATCTTGCTGTCATCATAGAATGCTTTGTGCTGGAAGGCACCTCCAAAGCTCATCCAGTCCAACCCCCCTGCACTAGAGCAGGTTGCCCACAGCCCTGTCAAGCCTCACCTTGGATATCTCCAGGGATGCAGCCCCAACCTCCTCCCTGGGCAACCTGTTGCAGTGTTCCACTACCCTCGTGGTAAAGAGTTTGCTCCTGACATCCAATCTAAACCTCCTCCTCTGTAGCCTGGACCCAACGGGGGGCAGGGATCTCTGCTGCCTCACAGCTTAGCACCTCAAGTCCCTTTCATGGTTAAACACCTTGGAAAAGAGAAAAGCTACAAGAAATCACAGAGCCTTTTGGACTGCTGGTTTGAGAAGCTAAGGTTTCCCTGTGGGGGGGGTTGAGAGTTCAACCTGTAATAAAGAGGACAGGCACTTTACCAGAAGATCTTGTCCTGATAGAGCCAACTGCTGCTTCCTCTTCCTGTTTTGCTCACGTATCAAACAAGGGCTTGAGTAGATGGGGGAGATGTGGCTTGCTCTAAGCCATGTCTTATGTCACAACCCACACTGCTGGCACAACAGGCAAGGACTGAGCCACGTTCAGCATCCCTTTGGGGTGACCTTGTTTCAGGCAACACAGCAGAAGGTTTCTCCCTTCCTGGAGGCTTCATTTAGTGGTCACTCAGAGATTATATCCGTCCTCTTGAGGTCTTGCAACCAACCCCAGCAATGCTGCAGGCTGGGGAAGAGTGGCTGGAAACTACTTGGTGATATAAGACCTCAGGGTGTTGGCCAACAGCTGGCTGAAGCTGAGACAGTGTGAGCCCAGGTGGCCAAGGACCTGGCACACCAGGCAGGACCTGACTGTCCCCCTGTAGTTGGCACTGGGATCAGTTTTGGGGCTTTCACTAGAAGAAGGACATTGAGGTGATGGAATGGGTAAATGAAGCTGGTAAAGGGTCTAGAGAAACTCTTCTGAGGAGCAGGTGGTGGAACTGGGGCTGTTTGTCCTGGAGAAAAGGAGACTAAGAGGAGACTTTCTCGCTCTCTATGACTCCATGAAAGGAAGTTGGAGTGAGGTGAGGGTTGGGCTCATCTAGCCCAAGGAACAAGGCAAGATGAAATGGCCTCAAGGTTGCACCAGAGGAGGTTTTAGGTGCACATGAGGAACAATTTCTTCCCCACAAGGGTTGTCTGTCAAGGCCTGGAACAGGCTGCCCAGCACAGTGGAGGAGTCTCCATAGAATCATAGAATGGTTTAGGTTGGAAAGGACCTCAAAGCTCAGCCAGTTCCAACCCCCCTGTGCCATAGGCAGGGACACCTCCCACTAGAACAGGTCACTCAAGGCCTTGAACACCTCCAGGGAGGGAGCCTCCATCCCTGGAGGCATTGAAGAGCCGTGTAGATGTGGTGCTGAGGGACATGGGTTAGTGATTGGAACTGATGATCTTAAACCCATGACAGGGAATATCTGTTAGAGGCAAACCTGTCCAAAGTGTTCCACCACCTGAATGTTTTTCACCAGAGTGGGACAGAGCTGAGGTGCATTTATTGGTTCTTTGGGGCTGGGTGTGAGGCTCTATGCAGGTTAGTCCTGACTTCAGGCTTCACAATCTGTGCTCCAGGTCAGCAGTCACTTACGAACTGACAACAGGTTGGTTTGGGTCAGATGCTGACACTCACTTTATGCCTTCTTACCACATTTTTTTGGGGGGGTAAAACCCCCACTCTGACACACAAATAAAGACAAATCTGTTGGGGCTTTTTCTATGGCATTTTCCCCCTCCCACACCAGTGAAGCAGTATTTGAATTCTCTGATGTTTGTGATGTTCCTTTTGATAGCAGAATTTTCTCCTGATGTAAACTAGCAGGGTTCTTTATTTTTTGCCCTGGAAGATGGGAAAAAAAACCACAAATGTATCCCTGGAAATTCAGCAGTACACCAAACATTTCTCATGGGGAAATTGTTTCAGTCTTCTTTTGGGAAAGTAATCCCAGAAGACAGAAATAGTGGCCGTGAGTTGGCTTTCTCCTTTGGAAAGGGAATGGAGTAAAGTTCACAGAAATATGTGCATTTCAGAGAATGCCTGAGTTTGGAAGGGACCTCAGAGATCATCTACTACAACCTCCCCACCGTGGGCAGGGACCCCTCCCAGCTAGACTTGGTTGCTCAAGACCTCATCCAACTTGGCCTTGAACACCCCCCAGGGAGGAGGCAGCCACAGCCTCCCTGGGCAACCTGTGCCAGAGTCTCACCACCCTCCTACTGAAGATCTTCTTCCTAAGGTCCAGTCTAAACCTACTCTCCTTCACCTTCCATCCATTCCCCCTTGTCCTGTCTCACCACCCTCCTACTGAAGATCTTCTTCCTAAGATTCAGTCTAAAGCTACTCTTCTTCACCTTCAAACCGTTCCCTCTTGTCTTGTATTAGCAACCTCCTACTGAAGATCTTCTTCCTAAGATCCAGTCTAAAGCTACTCTTCTTCACCTTCAAACCATTCTCCCTTGTCCTGTCTCCAGACACCCTCATGAGAAGTCCCTCTGCAGCCTTCCTGTAGGATCTCTTCAGCTATTGGCAGGTAGCTCTAAGGTTCCCCTGGAGCCTTCTCCTCTCCAGGCTGCACACCCCCAGCTCCCTCAGCCTGTCCTCACAGCAGAAGTGCTCCAGCCCTTGGATCACCTTTGTGGCCTCCTCTGGGCTCACTCCAGCAGCTCTGTGTCCTCCTTATGCTGGGGACTCCTGGAGTCAGTGTTTGAGGTGGGGACTCAGAAGAGTCAAGGGGCAGAATCCTCTCTCTCTCCCTGCTGGCCACACTCTGCTGGCTGCTGGGGAGCTGCTGAGCCATCAATGTACCCAAGTCTCTTTTCTCAGAGCTACTCTCACCCCACCCTGCACCCAGCCTGTGTTTGTGCCTGGGACTGGCCTGACTAAGCTCCACTCTAACCCTGCTTTCCTTCAGCTTCAAACCATTCCCCCTTGTCCTGTCTCTAGACACCCCTGTGAAAAGTTCCTCTGCAGCCTTCCTGAAGGACCCCTTCAGGTACTGGAATTTTTGCCACCAAAATACTCTTTTTTAGGGCTTGTATGACCTAGAAACTGTTTGAACCCTGAAGTGAAAGGTGAATTTGAGTTTGTTTGGGACTCTTTTAGCTGATAACAGAGACACTTCACAATTAATGAAGCCTGTGTTCATCTTGTGCATTGTTGGAGAGATGCTGCTGTGAGATTTTTGGAGGATAATGATCTGTAGCAGGCTCTGTTCTATTCAAGTAAATCACCACAGACATCAGATCCCACAGCCTCATTTGCCAAAAATGGGCATTTTGGGGTTGTTTTGTTTTGGGTTTGCTTTAATTCAGAAGAAATGCCAGGTCAGCTAAAATCTGCACAATTAATCTTTGCTGATCACACACACACCCCACCCTGGGCTTAACCTTTCAATTACTTCATCTACCAGCTTCTGCTCAGATTAGCAAGGTTGCTCCTGTGCTCATAGAATCACAGAACAGTTTGGGTTGGAAGGGACCTCCAAAGCTCATCCAGTCCAACCCCTCTGCTGTCAGCAGGGACATCCTCCACTAGAGCAGGTTACTCAGAGTTTTGTTGAGCCTGACCTTGAATAGCTCCAAGGATGAGGCCTTAACTACCTTCCTGGGCTACTTGTTCCAGTGTTGCACCACCCTCATGGTGCAGAACTTGCTCCTAACATCCAGCCTAAGTCTCCTCTAAGTTCAAACTGTTGTTCCTTGTCCTCTCACAGAATCAAGAATGAACCAGGTTGGAAAAGACCTCTAGGATCATCCAGTCCAACCTACCACTTAAGCCTTCTGATTAACTAACCCATGGCACTAAGTGCCTCATGCAGCCTCCTCTTAAACACCTCCAGGGATGTGGACTCCAGCACCTCCCTGGGCAGCCCATTCCAATGCCAATCACTCTCTCTGGCAAGAACTTCTAACACCCAGCCTGAACCTGCCCTGGCACAGCTTGAGGCTGCGTCCTCTTCTTCTGTCCCTGGGTGCCTGGCAGCAGAGCCCAACCCCACCTGGCTACAACCTCCCTTCAGGTAGTTGTAGAGAGCAATGAGCTCTGCCCTGAGCCTCCTCTTCTCTTCTCTCACTGCAGGCCTTTGGAAAGAGCCCTGCAGCCATCTGTTCTTCACACTTGTACTCTAGAAAGACACATGGGACACAAGGATATGACTAGGAGTTGGAGTGGATGACGTTCCAAAGTCCCTTCTGACTCAAACTTTTCCATGATTCAATGATTCCAAGCTGTTACTCAGCAGAAAACTACTCATGCTTTACCCCCTACACGTGAACAAGGAGGACAAGCCCTGGTCGGTGTGCCCGGCAGCTCTGCTCACAACGGTAAGTGCTGGGAAGATGTCACTTACCTAATGCTAACCCAACTGAGGGGGGGGAAAAACTAAATCACCCAAACAATTTAATGGCAAGGTAGGAACAGATAAACAATTTGCTGTGTCTCACAACCAATGCAAGGGGCAGGATATGAAGTTGAATGATGAGAATCCACGTTCGTTAGTGAGAATTGAGACATCCGGCAGCAGAGTGGTGAGCACAGATCAGCAGATAGGCAAAGGGACTTGCTTCAGATCACCAAAGGACATAATAGCAGAAAGTTCCTCTGCTTTTGGGTTGGTTTTAATTTCCTTCCTTCCTTCCTTCCTTCCTTCCTTCCTTCCTTCCTTCCTTCCTTCCTTCCTTCCTTCCTTCCTTCCTTCCTTCCTTCCTTCCTTCCTTCCTTCCTTCCTTCCTTCCTTCCTTCCTTCCTTCCTTCCTCTTTCTTCCTTCCTTTCTTTCTTCCTTCCTTTCTTTCTTTCTTCCTTTCTTTCTTTCCCCCCTTTAATGTCAAGAGAAAACCCCCTGATGAATGAGAAGGCTCTTTGCTCTAATCTGAGATTGAGATAAGGGGGACCTCGTACGCCAGAGATCTGTGGTGTCTGTGAAAAGATGCTCTGACTGCTGTCCATCTGCCTCACTCTGCTACTGCTGCATCTAGCACAGATCTCAGAAGATAGCACTGAGAAGCTTTAGGTAGCAGGAGAAATCTGGGCTTTAATAGTTGTGTCCTCTTAATGCCTGACTGTCAGCTTCTCGGGCAGGGATGAGCTGTGAGGCACAGACCACTGAGCTGAGCTGCTTCTGCTCTCAGCCAGTTGCTATTCACTGCTCCTGAACTTAGAATCATAGAATCAGACAGGGCTGGAAGGGACCACAAGGATCAGCCAGTTCAAAACCTCCTGCCATGCCCAGGGTCACCCTACTCTAGATCAGGCTGCCCACAGCCTCTGCCAGCCTGGCCCCAACCACCTCCCTGGGCAACCAATTCCAGGCTCTCACCAGTCTCATGCTCAACAACTTCCTCCTCACCTCCAGCCTCAATTTCCTCACCTCCAGCTTTGCTCCATTCCCCCTAGTCCTGTCACTCCCTGAGAACCTAAGAAGTCCCTCCCCAGCCTTTTTGTAGCCCACTTCAGATCCTGGAAGGCCACACTAAGGTCACCTGGGAGCCTCCTCTTCTCCAGCTTGCACATCCCCAACTCTTTCAGGCTGTGCTCACAGCAGAGGTGCTGGAGCTCTCTGAGCATCCTCGGGGCCCTTCTCTGGACACTTCCCATACTTCTGTCCTGTGCCTTCTGTTTGGATGTAACTAGGTGTGGTCTCAGCCCCCTAATGATGTGCCCACTCCAGGCTGACCAGTAGCCCCCAGAATCACCTTCCCCAAGCTTTGAAGCAAACCCTTCAATTACATAACCTGCTGCTCTCTGTGGCTGCCCTCATCAGCTGTCCTGAGAAGCAGCTGCCGGTTCCTGGGAGAAGCAGAAACCTCTCAGCTCTGAGCAAAGCCTCCAGAGTCTCTTCTCTCCTGACATTGCTCCCACCTCCCAGGGAGCAGAAATAAGGAGCATCCCAGGGGAAATGGCTTTCCCTTTTGAAACCTGAGCAGGCAGAGTTTACACATCAGCTCCAGCTAGGCAGGGACACACAACTTACATATTTACGTACGTTGATCTAATTCCTGGAAACAAAAACCCACTTGGGACCTCTCTCCATCAGGAAGTTTTCCCAGTGTTTAAAAGAATAAAGTTCATTTGACAGTAATTTAGTACTATTATTTCCAGCTCTAACCTGAAGCCTCACTTCCAATAATTATTCTCTTTTCCTGGTGCTAATAATGTCTGATTGTTGCCTCTTCCCCTCCCTTGCCTGAGCATTTCTACATCCCACTGCAGCTCTCTGGCTGAAGCAAAGTGAATTAACCCTCTCTGGTTTGACAGCAGAGGTCTTCAGCCATTTAGTTGCTTTTAAGGCCTTCATCCATCATCCTTCCTCTTTCTGACAGCGCCTCATGCTCTTCCTGCTTTCCTGCTCCCTGCTGGTGTCCCTCCCATCTGCTCAGCAGCTGCTAAGTGTTGCCCAACAAGCGCTGCCGAGCACGACCGTTGCCTCCCTGCATAGCAGTGTCCTCCTCTGTGCCAGTTCAGACCATCTTCTGCCCACAGCAGCCTGATCTGCAGCCCACAGCAGCCTGGTTTGGTACCCACCACCCCTCCTGACCAACACAGCCACAGCATCTAATCAGCTGCCAGTCCAAGACAAGCTCATCTGCAAGATCTGCCAGGGTGAGAAGTAAAAACACCAGCAAGGAGTCACCAACTACCTCTGGAGCCCCAAAGTAATTCAGCATAATTCCTCTTTCTCTTCCTCTTTTGCAGCCAGATGAGTGGAGTCTACACAACCACATCAAAACAAACCTCAAACAAAAAGAAGTGAGGGGACAGTAGGAAAATAACTGCACAATGAAGCATGGAGCAGCAACTCTGTCAACCAATTGTCCTTTAGCACAGCTCTTAATTCTCTCCAGTACCAAAGGTTCTGAGCACCTTCTGGATAAAACAGAGGTGTTTCATGCCAGAGGCATTCATTGTTATGCTCTTTTATGACACCAGGCTAGATAAAGTATCTCAGAATGAACGAGAGCTGAATTACTAACACTTCATAAACTAACTTGCATAGCCATGATAAGAAACCATGAAATATCCTTCTTTTTCACATTTGGGAAAGGGGAGAAAAGCCTGGAAGATGAGATGGAGGAGAGTATGGGAATAGAAGGAAGTGAACATGCCTGAGGTGCTGGGATGGTGCCTGTGGAGCTTGGTTGAGAAGCCTGCTGAGGGCAAGAGGCCAAGCAGAAATATTTTCTTTGAGAGAGTTGGAATTATTCAGTCTGGAGGAGAGAAGGCTCTGAGGAAACCTTACTGTGGCCTTCCAGTGTCTGAAGTGGGCTACAAGAAAGCTGGGGAAGGACTTTAGGCTGTCAGGGAGTGATAGGGCTGGGAGGAATGGAGCAAAACTAGAATTGGGTAGATTCAGATTGGACATTAGAAAGAAGTTCTTCACCATGAGGATGTTGAGGCACTGGAACAGGTTTCCCAGGGAGGTGGCAGAAGCTCCATCCCTGGAGGTTTTTAAGGCCAGGCTGGATGTGACTCAGAGCAACCTAATCTAGTGTGAGGTGTCCCTGCCCATGGCAGGGAGGTTGGAACTGGATGAGCTTTGAGGTCCCTTCCAACCCTGACAATGCTGTGATTCTTTGGTTTTTCACTGTCCTGTCACTGAGCTGTGTAAGCTTCAGGAAGCATTTGGTGAGAAGCAGGGCTGAAAGGTAGCCTGAGCAAAGGATCATTACTTAAAACTGAGTCTTGCTAGTCTCAAGCCAGATGATACTGGAAACTTGCCCCTCCCACTCATAAGTCAGTCAGTAAAGTGCCTGTAAAGGACAAACCACCCTCAAGTTTTTGTCAAGGAGATCAGTTCCTTACTTTTGTGTGGACCTATTCATTAGGAGTTGGAATATCCAACATGGGAGCTTCCCATAGCAAGGTTCTTGCTCTAATCTCTCTCTAGGTGTATGAAATGCTCTACAACTGGCTTCAGTCATACAGAAATGACCTTCTCATGGCCCTTCTGCCCTGACAACTGCTCTGCACTGCTCTCCTCTTCATGTGCTGGGAAGAAACTCATAGATAATTCCTCTCTCTGTAAACAAACTAAGGAGGCAAATGTGCAGAGCTGTGTCTGGGGGGAGTGTGCAGCAGCAGCATCTCCATCTGAGGCTGCCTCAGTCACTCGCTGGTGGGAATTGTCTCTGTTTCCCAGGGTGTCCTGGTCATGTGAACTCACTGCCTTCAGCTGTTCTCCAGGAGAAGATGGATTGCTGATCACAAGAGGACCTAGGTTACATGCAGCTAGTCTGGTCCTCAGGGTCAGGAAAGGAAAGGGCAGCAGCTAAGGAAGCTGATTTGGGTTGGGAGGGACCTTAGAATAGAATAGAATAGAATAGAATAGAATAGAATAGAATAGAATAGAATAGAATAGAATAGAATAGAATAGAATAGAATAGAATAGAATAGAATAAGCCAGGTTGGAAGAGACCTCCAAGCTCATCCAGTCCAACCTAGCACCCAGCCCTAGCCAATGGCACTCAGTGCTCCATCCAGGCTTTTCTCATAGAAAAGTAATGTTAAAAAACCCAACACACACACAAAATTCTGTCTGTGGTGATCCCTGATCATTAAAGTGGAGTGCACTGTGCATGGTGGTGGAGCAGAGCCCACAGACCAGGCTGCAGTCCTTGGTCAGCCACTTCTAGAGAAAGCCACAGGCTGAGGGTACCAGCCAAGAACATGCCATAATATGATGATTCCTCAGCAGTGAGCTCAGCTTCAGCACAGCAGCAATTCCAGTCACCGCTGTCTAGTCACACTGACCCTGAGCTTTGGCAGCAGCATTCAGAATCCAAAGATTTTGGATATGTCTTTGCATCCATCTGAAGGCTGCTCAAAAGACAAAAGGTAGTACTTCTGGAAAAGAAAACGTCTCCAGTGGAGGGTGGTAAATAAGACCCTGTCCAGCAGGTATCAGCAGAGCCCTTCACAAAACTGAGATGTGCTGATGTTGCAGTTAGGGCCAGTAAATGCCCAAGTGCCAAGAAGCAGAGAGCTGAAGGGATACTGCAGTTCCCATCTGGTAAAGACTGGAGCTCTTTACCCATTGCCCTAACCCCACACATCAAGCAATGCCTTAAACCCCTTCTTTGTGCTGTTTCTAATCACAGAATTGTCAGGGTTGGAAGGGACCTCCAAGATCATCCAGTTTCAACTCCTGCTACAGGCAGGGACACACTCCACTAGATCAGGTTGCTCCCAGCCACATCCAGCCTGACCTTAGAAACATCCAAGGAAGAGTCTTCCACCATCTCCCTGGGCAACCTGTTCCAGTGTCTCACCACCCTTATAGTGAAGAACTTCTTCCTAATGTCTAATCTAAATCTCCCCATCATCTAGCTTGGACCCATTCCCTATCACTACCTGGTCCCTCCCCAGCTTTCTTGTAGCCCCCTTCAGATACTGGAAGGCCACAATAAGGTTTCATCAGAGCCTTCTCTTCTCCAAACTGAACCCCAGCTCTCTCAGCTTGTCCTCACAGGAGAGGAGTCCATCCCTCTGATCATCCTCAAGGCCCTCCCTTGTGAGCTAGAGGCATGCACAACTCAGGCAGTCAGTGCACCAGGTCTTTCCACACCTTCCTGTGTGAGCTCCCACAAGTGATGGTGATGGAGTTCTGGTTTGCATTTGCACCACTTGGAGTACACACAGCCAGAAAAGCCACCAGCACACTTGCCCCTACTTACTCTGTGGCTGCTGATGGCATCCAAACCACATTGGCATTCCAAAGAGAGACTTTTGACCTCGAGCTGGCACAAAACCCCACAGCCAATAACAACCTCTTCCTAGGAAAATTCAGAGTTCTGGGCAAGCTGTTAGGCGAGATCTGCGAGATTTATGGCTGATGCTTGCTCCCTGAAGATCACCCCACAGCAGGAAAATTGGCCTTTTTTGGCCATTTGAGTACTTGGGAGATAAATCAGCTCTGCTTCTGCTGAAGGCTGCTTCAGCTAAAGGCTGTTAGTTCAAGATCAAGATGCTTATCTTGGATGTGGATGGTTCCTCTCTGCCTGGCAAGCTTCATCAGCTCTTCTTCCAACGCCTTTCTTCATGTGCACTGTGGATGTCTTACACTCATGCAAGTCATGCAGGGCTGTACCATGAACTTTGTACCTTGCCTGTCCTCCCTTGTACCAGGTTAGAGAGGATCCCTCCCCTGGTAGAGTAAACTCACTACAACATAGATATTTTTATCCTGACTTCCCAAAGTCAGGAAAAGTGAAATTGTATTTCTTATGGCTTACATTAAATATAACAGCACAAGGGGGATNCACTAAGTGCTCCATCCAAGCTTTGCTTGAACACCTCCAGGGATGGGGACTCCACCAGCTCCCTGGGCAGCCCATTCCAATGCCAATCACTCTCTCTGGCAACAACTTCCTCCTAACATCCAGCCTAGACCTTCCCTGGCAGGCAGCTCATTCCAGTGCCTGACCACTCTTGGTAGGGAAAAAAAAATTCCTAATATCTTTGATCCCATTCTGTGCTTCTGTGCTCCACAACCTCCCTGGAGGTGTCGAGGACCAGGTTGGATGAGGCCCTGAGCAACCTGTTCTAGTGGGAGGTGTCCCTGCCTATGGCACAGGGGAGGTTGGAACTGACTGAGCTTTGAGGTCCCTTCCAACCTCAACCATTCTGTGATTCTATTTCCTGCTGCTGTTAGCAGACAGCAATCCCATTCCCCTCTGCTCCACCATTTGCAACGTATCTGGACTTCAAGCCACCGAATTTTCAGTTCCAAGGTCTGCAATGCTTTACTTAATGATGATTTGGTTTGTTTACAAGCCTGAACAA
>VWZI01008677.1:3638385-3659426 GCA_013396835.1 Psilopogon haemacephalus | reverse complement strand
AAAAAAAAAAAAAAAATTCTCTTAAAAAAAAAAAAAAAAAAAAAAAAAAAGAATCCACAAACCAAGCAAATCAGCCTCTCAGCCATCAGGAAAACACCTCCACCCCCTCTTCCCCAGCACACAAAATCTCCTCCTCAGACCCAGCCAGCTTTGAAAATAAGTAATGCCAAGCTGAAAAACACATTTGCAAACATTTTCTTCTAATGTAGCCCCAGTCACTGGAAAACCATTTCCTTAATGTCCTCTACTTTCCCTCGGGGGGGGAAAAAAAAAAAAAAGAAAAAAAAAATACAAATTAGGCTCCCGTTCAGAGGAAGCTTTGCAAATGTTTCTGAAGGAAATGGTCGCCAGAGAAAGTCTGGGGGCAGCAGCAGCAGCAGATGATGTACATCTCCCAAGGTCCCAAGGGCAGCAGAGGATATTTTTCTGGGAAATCTGTGTTAAAGCCACTCCAGAACAGTAGCAGTCACCACAGGTCTGCCTCACCACAACCCTGTGCTTGTGTCTCAGCAGACATCCAGTGCGTGCTGCTGCTGCTGCTGCCATCATGGGCTGCATCCATGTGGAAGAGAGAACCACCCAAGGCTTTCCAGTCCTGAGTATCTCCACACCTGCTTGCCACCCATGCAAGGGCAGATGATGAGACACATTCTGCTGGAATCCTATCCTGCCCTGCCAGGCCTCAGAGCTCACAAGCAGCAAGCTCTGGAGCCCCTGGGACAAGAGGGCTAAGGATGTGCTGGAAGGTGTCCAGAGAAGGGCCACAAGGATGAGCAGAGGGCTGGAGCTGCTCTGCTATGGGGAGAGACTGAGGAGCTGGGGCTGTGCAGTCTGGAGAGGAGAAGGCTCCCAGGTGACCTTATTGTGGACTTTCAGGATCTGAAGGGGGCTACAAGAAAACTGAGGAGGGACTTTTCAGGATGTCAGGGAGTGATAGAACTGGGGGGAATGGAGCAAAGCTGGAGGTGGGGAGATTCAGACTGGATGTGAGGAGGAAGTTGTTGAGCATGAGAGTGGTGAGAGCCTGGAATGGGTTGCCCAGGGAGGTGGTGGAAGCCTCATCCCTGGAGGTATTTGCAGCCAGGCTGGCAGAGGCTGTGGGCAGCCTGATCTAGGGTAGAGTGTCCCTGGGCATGGCAGGGGGATGGAACTGGATGATCCTTGTGGTTCCTTTCAACTCTGACTGATTGATTCTGTGATGGATTTGCAAAGGCCCACAGAGACAGGACAAGAGGCAATGGTTTGAAATGACAGAAGAGCAGATTGAGATTGATGTTAGGAACAAGTTCTGCACCACGAGGGTGCTGGAACACTGCAACAGGTAGTTGATACTCCATTCTTGGAGATATTCAAGACAAGACCCTGAGGAGGAGGATGTTTCTGTTGACTGCAGGGGGGTTGGACTGGATGACCTTTTGGGTGTCCCTTCTGACCCAAAGCATCCTATGATTCTCCGGTGCCTGGGTGCCCACTAAGCAGCACCCACCAACACCAACACTTGGAGGTGCTCAGGCTGAAAAAATCTGTCCCAAAACTCAATCTGCTGTCACCTGCAGACACAGCAACAAATAGCTTCAAGTGGACCAAGCCTACATAGCAGCCTTGTTATACCTGATCACACTACAACTAAGGCAAACAGGGAAGGAGCAGGCTGCAGGAGCAGAGCAGTGTGGGCAGGTGCCTGGGGGAGCACAAAGCTGAGGTGCATCACAGCAGAGGTGAGAGGACAGTGTGCTCCTGGGAGGTGTCCAGCCTGATTTGAACTAAGAATGTCCTTAGAGCACTCCTAAAGGCTGAGCAGTGGTGGTGTGCAACACGGACAGCACTTTGCTGCAGTTTCATCTAGGGTGGAGCAAAGTTCAGTGCCTGGCAGAATTAGCCCACAAATGTTAACAAAGTAACCCAAACCCTGTATGGTGATGTACGAGAGAGAGGGGACCAGTTGGTCTCAGCTCAGTCTCATTTTATCTCTGCTTGCAAGACATAGAACAACTCTTGGAGGCCTTTATGTTTCCAAGAGGAACCTCAGTGATGCTCTTGTGCTTTGCTTTGCTGCTAGGGATAATAACAAATACATAGGATGCAGCTCCAAATATCTCAGTGATGCTCTCCTGCTTTGCTTTGCTTTGGTGTTAGGGATAGTAATAAATACATAGGATGAAGCTCCAAATATCTCGGTGATGCTCTCCTACTTTGCTTTGGTGTTAGGGATAATAACAAATACATAGGATGCAGCTCCAAATATCTCAGTGATGCTCTCCTACTTTGCTTTGCTGTTAGGGATAATAACAAATACATAGGATGCAGCCCCAAATATCTTAGTGATGCTCTCCTGCTTTGCTTTGGTGTTAGGGATAGTAACAAATACATAGGATGAAGCTCCAAATATCTCGGTGATGCTCTCCTACTTTGCTTTGCTGTTAGGGATAGTAATAAATATATAGGATGCAGCCCCAAATATCTTAGTGATGCTCTCCTGCTTTGCTTTGGTGTTAGGGATAATAACAAATAGATAGGATGCAGTGCCAAATATCTCAGTGATGCTCTCATGCTTCACTTTGCTGCTAAGAATAATAACAAATACACAGAACGCAGCTCCAAATCTGACAACACAATTCCCATGGGGAAAACCCAGAATGAGCTCTCTCTTCTCTCCCACGACAAGCTGGGAGGTGTGGGTTTCTGCCCTGTCACCTGCCTCACACTGTGTTTGTTTGCTCTCAGGTGTGAGGAACTGGAAGGAATCCAAGTCTTGAAAGACATTTGGCCGGGTGATTTCTGAATTGCAGGAAAGAAACGAAAAGTAAAATGCTGTGTAGCTGTCAACTTGGCCTGAGGGGAAGGAAACAGACTTCCCTGAACCACGCAGAGCAGAGCAGAGCAGAGCAGAGCAGAGCAGAGCAGAGCAGAGCAGAGCAGAGAGGGTAACTTCCTGCTGGTGATTAAGGTTTGGGCTTTTGCTTTCCTGGGAAAGCTGACAAACATTCACCACGTATCCTGATTGTCCTACACACCTTGGTCAAGCTAATGAAGTCGGACCCCATGGGTCCTGCTTGTGAATATTAGACTGTGGAAGCAAGGCTGTGAGCTTCGGCACCCCTGAGAGGAGCAAAGAAAACATGAGAGGGAGAACGGAGGATGTGAACGATGATTTGAGTAACAAGGGGACACTTAGCAAGTAAATAGTCCCTTTTTACGGGAAGAAGAGATCTTGGATTACTCAAAGAAAGGTTGTTAGATGGAGATGGTAAAATCTAATCAAGACAAAGTACTGGAGAAATAATTGCAGTGAGAAAAGCCTCCTGCTTCGATGGGGTGCAGCAAGTCCTTTTAAACTCCAATATCCTCAATTTCCTGACCCAGTTTGCTAAGTGACAATATTCTGCCTCAGATATAAGCTAATGCAAGGGGGGTAGAATTGAGAGTGGGTGGCACAGAGAGGCACTCAGGTCTGTGGTTCTAAGAGATCCCCAAACCTTCAGCTATGGACAACTACGTGGAATTTCCTTCTCAGCTACTTTGGCCTGGGTAGGGGCAGCTCCCAAAGTTCTGGTCCCACTTTGATTTCCAGATTGGAAATGCAAATTAGTGAAGGAGGAAGCCAAACCCCACTGAGATTTGCATTAACATTTTTGTACCTAGTTCCTGCCCCCCCCCAGTTTTCTGAATCATCACCACTTCTTTATCTGTAACCTTGATCCAGTCAATACCTGAGAGAGGGGGAAAAAAAGGAAAAACTGAGGCTATGAACCTCTTCTCTGTGTCTCTGGAAGGAAATCTTTTTTTTGCCAGCTATGCAAAAGGGGCTGATGAGATCCTGGAAGTCACTGGCAAGGATGTTTTATCACAGGACTTAATGCCCACAAGGAATAACCACTACATTAGCAGTGCTTTATACCAGCATCTGCCCTCATTAAAAGTTAATTTCCCTTTCTATAGTGAAAACACAGAATAAAGGCAATAAAACAAGTGAGGTGATGATCTCCAGTGCTGGTGAGCTGCTTGGAAAGGTGGGAAGCTGTTCTTGAGAGAGCTGCAGGATCCAGCCAGGTCACATATGTCCATACCTGCCTCTTCATTGTTTTCCCAAGGGGATTGTGCCTCTCCTGGCAGAGGGCAGTGGTTATAGAGTCACTGGTTTGGGTTGGAAGGGATGTTTCAAGCTCATCTAGTCCAACTCCCCTGCAGTCAGCAGAGACATCTTTAACTAGAGCTCAGAGACTTTTTGAGCCTGAATATCTTGAATATTTCCAGGGATGATGGTCTCAACTACCTCATAAATACTGGAAACCATCTCATACCACTGCAGAAACCATCTCATGCCACTGCAGAGACCATCACATCCCTCTGTAGAAATCAATCAAAGGTCCCTTCAGGAAGGAAAAAAAAAAGATGACCCCAGGAACTACAGAGCAGTCAGTCTCACCTCTGTGCCTGGCAAGATCATAGAGAAGATCCTCCTGAAGGCTCTGCTAAGGCAAATGGAAAACAAAGCAGAGGTGATTGGTGGTAACCAGCAATGGCTTCACCAAGGGCAAACCATGCCTGACAAATTTGGTGGCTTTTTATGATGAAGTCACAGTAGCAGTGGACAAGGGAAGGGCAACTGATGGCATCTACTTGGAACTGAGTAAGGGCTTTGACTCTGTCCCACATGACATCCTGGTCAGCAAACTGGGAAAACACAGACTTGCTGGGTGGAGCACTGCTGGATAAGGAATTGGCTGGATGGTGGCACACAAAGAGTGGTGATGGAGGGCACAATGTCCACCTGCAGAACAGTGCCAAGTGGCTCCATCAGGGGTCAGTGCTGTTTAACATCTTTGTCAGTGACATGGACAGAAGAATCAAGTGCACCCTCAGCAAGTTTGCAGATGACACCAAGCTGGATGGGAGGAGATTCTGTCTCTTTGCTCTGCTCTCCTCACACCCCACCTGCAGCACTGTCTGCAGCTCTGCAGCCTCCAACACAAGCAGGACATGGAAGTGTTGGAGCCAGTCCAGAGGAGGCCACCAAAATGCTGAGAGGGCTGCAGCAGCTCTGCCATGAGGACAGGCTGAGAGAGTTGGGGCTCTGCAGCCTGGAGAAGGCTTCCAGGAGACCTTGGAGTAGCCTTCCAGTGTCTGAAGGGGGCTACAGGAGGGCTGGGGAGGGACTATTGACAAGGTCTGGTAATGACAGGATGAGGAGGAATGGGTATAAAATGGCAGAGGGGAGATTAGGAGGAAGTTAGAGGATGTTAGGAGGAAGTTCTTTGTAGTGAGGGTGGTGAGACACTGGCACAGGTTGCCCAGGGAGGTGTGGAGGACCAGGTTGAATGAGGTCTTGAGCAACCTGTTCTAGTGGCCTATGGCACAGGGAGGTTGGAACTGGCTGAGCTTTGAGGTCCTTTCCAACCTAAACCACTCTATGACAATTCTATGATCCTATGCTGCATTCATTGTGCTGGTGGTCAGGGAGACCCTGGGGGGTTCAAAGAGGAGCACTGAGAGCCAAGAGTCACCAAGAGCAGTTACTCAAGCAGGTAAAGGTGAGCTGAGAGGACTGCTTGAGGACTGACCGTGGCTGCCTTTCCCATGGGCAGTCCTCTCTCTCTCTCTGCTGGCTAGGAGGTGCCTCCCACCCTTGCACGGTGAAGTGGAACATGGCTCTGGAGGAGCCCAGCTCTGCCTCCTGCCTTCCCCCTGATTTATTGTTGCTTTCACAGGCTGATGCAAGGGGTGGTGCCCCGGCGAAACCGACAGGGTTTGCCTTATCTTTCTGCAAGTCATGATGAAATTTCAAGCCGCTGAGAAAGCCGTCTGGGATGTTTGTAGACTTTCATGCCCCAGCAGCTGGCAGTTCCCCTTGTGGGCAAGAAAATTAAGCAAACAGGAGAGAAACCCTAGCTGCGAGAAAGAAAAGGGTTGTGGAGAGCCCCTGGCAAGAAGTTAACTCACTCTTATCAGCGTCAGATAGAAGGATAAATATTTACACACTTAGAGCAGGAATTGCAGGAACCAGCAGGCAGTCAGATCCCCTTTCCCAAGGGCTTCCTCTGCCTTTGGCACATGTGCCCTCGACAGCACTCCAGTGCACACCTGGCACTGTCGTTGCTCTCTGAGTGGGCAGCACAGCACAGGGCTGCCTCTTCCCCCCCCTCTACTCTGCCCTCTGGGACCCCATCTTGAGTGCTGCCTTCAGTTTGGGGCTCCCCAGTTTCAGAGGGACAGGGATCTGCTGGAGAGGGTCCAGTGCTATGAGGATGCTGAGGAGACTGCAGCACTGCCTGGGGAGGAGAGGCTGAGGGACCTGGGGCTGCTTAGTCTGCAGAAGAGAAGACTGAGAGGGGATGGAATCAATGCTTATCAATATCTGAGGGCTGGGGGTCAGGAGGGGGGGACAGGCTCTGCTCACTGCTCCCTGGGATAGGCCAAGGAGCAATGGATGGAAGCTGCAGCACAGGAGGTTGCAGCTCAACACAAGAGGCAACTTCTTGCCTGTGTGGGTCCCAGAGCACTGGCACAGGCTGCCCAGAGAGGTTGTGGAGTCTCCTTGTCTGGAGCCTTTCCAGGCCTGTGTGGATGTGTTGCTGTGTGCTCTGAGCTAGATAGTCTGGTCCTGCTGTGGCAGGGGGGTTGGACTGGATGATCTCTTTGGGTCCCTTCCAACCCCTGACATCCTGAGCCTCTGCTTGTGGCTTTCACAGCATTGTGCTTGGATTTTCAGCTGCTCAGCCTCTCTGCTGCTTTCTATCAGTTCAAGCAGCGCTGGGGGAAGTGTTCTGCTGCTGGTGGAGCTGGCTTTGGGCTGGCAAAGCAGTCCCTGATGATCAGAAACCAGGGCAGTGTGGCTGCCTTTCATCCCCTGCATTCCCAAACCGACTCCAGGAGAAAGATTTGCAGGCGCGGTCAGGCTGGGAGCCGTGGGCTGTGTTCCCGTGGCTGTGAACACACCACTTTGCTATTCCCAGTGTCTGTGAGCTGCTTCTCCGCATTCCCACCACCCCGACACCTCCTGAAGAGCCTCCCCTGCCCTGAAGCACGGCTGAACCTGGCTTAACCAACGTCATACCAGCAGAACAACGGAGGTGGGTGAGGGCATCAAGCCTGGGTAGCCAGGGCAACCCCAACACAAACATTCCTTGGGGATAGCCCTGTGCAGCTAGAATTAGTGCTGCTTTTCCTGCCAGAGGAGACCTTTCCCCAGAACAAAGCAATATTCTTCCTCCTGGCTGATCCCTGTTAGCTCATCTGGCCCCCAGACGGATTCAGGATTCCAGGATTCCACCCTGTAATCTGCTCCCTCTTGAGCCTGTGTTTGAGGAAGTGTCTGGGACTCCCCTTCCACGCAGGGCATCAGTTTTTCCAGACAGATGAAAGTTAATAGCTGCCCATGATTCAGGCAGGCAGGGCTTGTGAAACCAGCTCCAGAGATGTCGCCTAGCAAAACAGCTCCTGCCAGCGGAGCCCCGTGCTCTGACGTGGGACCCGACACACACACACACCACCATCTATAAAAAGCAGGAAGCTCATCCAGGGCAAAAGACACGTTTCAGCCCTGCTGCAGACCACAGACGGAATAAAGTGATGCAGAAAACTCTGCCCGGCTACTTTCTCCAGGAATTGTAAGTATTTCTTTCTTTGTTTTGCCCCCTTCCCTCCCCTTTTAAACCAATCAAAAGCTAACAGCACTCCCCTGCAGCCAGGATAGGCGGTGGTAATCTGGCTTTCCAATTTGGTGTCCTCTTCTGCCTATCCTCTGACACAATCTCAGAAGGGATTTGGAAAGGAAGTGTTTGTTTAGGGGCAGGAGATATTTCTGCCTGCCTCTCCGGCTTCCAGTGACAAATGTGAAGTTCTTATGAACTGAAACGTCTGCGTGTCCCAGAAGAGCAATTTCTGGGGAGCTGAAAAAGCAGCCTCACTGGAAACAGGAGATGCTAGTTCAGGAGACCACACAGGAGCTCAGACTGAGGCTCCATCTCAATAAATGCTGTTCAAGTGTCACTGCCCATCCGCAGCCATCCCCCGCAGCTGACCTTTGAGGAATACTGCAAGAAGCTGTTTTGAAAACAGTAAATAAACAGAGAAGTTGGCTCAGGATGCCTCTTTCACCAGTTCCAGCCATTCTGGCAGGATGGAAGTGCCTGTGCTGGAAATAACTCCCTCTTCCCTCTACCTGTTCCCACCTGGCTCCATCCCAGGTCTGCTCCTACCTGCCCAGGCTGAGCGGATGGAGGACAATCACCCTCCCTGCTTGCCTGGCCCTACCCTGGTGCAGGCAGAGGGAAGGGGCTGCTGCTGAGGAGCACCTCTTTTCCACTCCCCGAGGTCTTTCCTGGGCTGGCAGCTTTGCCTAGCTGGAGGGAAGCAGCTGGATTGGCTGTGGAGGAGGATGTTGGCGGTGGGAGCTCAGGAGAAGCATGCTGGCAGCCACCTTCTCCAAGGGAGTAGCCTGTGGCTCCTTTGCTTGGCACTCTCTTCACACAGCTGTTCTTTATCAAACATCTCTTTCATCTCACACATGGAAAGGCTGTGTTTGACCAGTGGTGTGCCCCGGGCTGATCTCTAGCCCTCAGCTTGGCCAGAACAATGAGGATCCTACCCTCAAACCATCTTTGCAGTGTGGGAGGCTCTCCTGCCCTCCTGCTAAAGCCCAGCCCGTGTCCACACAGCATTCAGAGCCTCCAAAACTGTGCTGTGGACCATCGGAAGTCTCTCCAGACTGTGAAGAACTGAGTTCCAGCACCCAAGAACATCTCCCAGCTCTGCTGAATTTAGCAGAGCGGAACAACCCATCCATGGAGCGAGCACCAGAAACTGGGACGCAATCATCCACAGCTGCCTGCATAGTGACCCATGAGCTTTTTCCCGATCCCTGCCCCTCGGCCCAGGGTGTCTGATGTTTCCCTACCCTCTGCCCAGATTCCTTAGGTGGTAGGAAAAGCGTCCCCACCTCAGGACAGCTTCAGCTTGCTGCTTGGGACATCCACCAGAGATAAACATCTAAATCCCCTGCGGTGAAGGCGGAAATCCGACCTCGTTCTGCTGCATTCTGCATGGGAGTTCTAACTGCTAAATCATAGTGTGCAAGGGGTGGAGGGAGGCAGGATGGAGCCACAACAACGATCCTGGCTGCTGGGTCAGCTGTGTGTGGCTTCAAAGGGAGGACAACACCGGCAGGTCTCTAACAGAAAGCCAGAAGGAAGCTTCCAGTTCCTTTCTGAAAGAGGCTGTGGGGGGTTGTCAAATACCGGCAGTGCTATGGAAAACGTTTCCAAGAAAAGGTGATAAGAAAAGCACCTGAAGCTCCTTAGAGTCTGGACTAGCTGCTCCTGGGCACCTCCTACAGCTGTTCTGGTTGCTCAGTATCCTTTTCTAAAGCCCATCATCAGAAGAGTCCAAGGGCTCATCACCAAGTCCTGGGGGGGGGAAGATAGCACCTAGAGCCCAGCAGCTCAGCATTAAAATGCTCCATCTGGGCAAGATCAAGATCTTCCTTTTGAACTTCTTCAGTGAGAAAAAAAATAGGGAAGGGGGAATACGTAGAAGGGAATCACAGAATGGACCTGGTTGGAAGAGACCTCGAAGATGATCCAGTCCAACCCTCAACCCAGCACTGAAGAGTCAACACTTTAAATCAATATCCCTAAGCACCAAGTCCACACAGTGCTTGAACACCCCCAGGGATGGTGGCTCCAGCACCACCCCTGGGCAGATCATTCCAGTTTTTGAGAACCCTTTCAGTGAAGAAATATTTCCTAACATCCAGCCTGAATCTCCTCTGGTGCAGCTTGGAACCACTTCCTCTGGTCCTGTCACTTGCCACCAGAGAGAAGCTGCCCCTTCCTCACTCCAGCTTCCCTTCAGGCAGCTGCAGAGAGTGCTGAGGTCTCTCCTCATGAGTGAGACCCTCTGGAGGAACCTGGTTTTGTCCACAAAGCAAACTTCTGCTGGATGCAGTTTGTTTTCCAGTGGGATCCAGAGATGTAAAATCCCAAAGTGAACGAACCGCTCCATTTTTTTCACCCATTCATCTGCTCAAGCCAGCTTAGATTTGCTTTCCACCCTGCACCTGGGAATCCCAGCCTGGGATTTAGCTGCAGCCCCATGGCATGATGATGCCAGAGCACAGCAGCCTGGGCTAGGCTGTGCACTTTCCAGCATGCAACAATCCACAACAGTAATTGGTTGCCTTAAAACAAGCAAAGGTCTTCCTCAAGGCTTATCGTTTGGCTCCTCAAAGATAGACTCATTGAATATAAACACAGAAATAGGCTGCAATTAAAAAAAAAAAAAAAAAAAAGCACCAAAACAATGATTGGGAATTCCCAATGTACCTTCCCTAAGAAAGAGGAGATGGAAGAAAGAAGATAAATCAGTACTTAACTGTACATGTTGCAGCTTGGATCTCCTCCACTCGTTGTGAGCGAGCACTGTGGCTTCAGGTGGTTTTGTTCCAACTGATCTTAACTTCCTTGGTGCTCTGTATGGAAACAAAAGGTCAAACCACCACTCAGGACTTCAGTGCTCCGAGGTTAAACCTCCTTTCTACCACCTCCTGAAACCTGAGCAGTGAAGCAAAGCCACTCCTTGGTAAGTCTGCGCTACAATGGCTCCAGCAGGACCAGTGCCAGAGCTCCTTCACTTAATGGCAAGAGCAGAAACTCAGAATCACAGAATGTTAGGGGTTGGAAGGGACCTCAAAAGCTCATCCAGTCCAACCCCCCTTGCCAGAGCAGGAGCACCTATACCAAATCACACAGGAACACATTCAGGCAGGTTCTTAATATCTCCAGAGAAAGAGACTCCACAAGCCCCCTGGGCTCAGGCTGTTGATTACAGAAAGGCTTTTGCCTTCACCAGAAAAAGGAGAATCATTTTTCAAGGTAAGCACTGTGGAGAACCAGGGTAGAGATGAACTGGATCACAGCACAGCTGAAGCACAGGAGGGCATTTTCCCTACTTCTTCCCTGAAGGATCCCACTAAGGAGCTGGCCCCAATACTTAAAATAGGGAAAGAGGGGATGGGAACTTTGGGTGAGGCACCCTGGAAGGGCTGGAGTTACAGCAAGCAGCTTTGGAAAGCTGCCTTGCTGCCTTTCTCCAGGCTAAATGTCCCTCTTGGCTACAAGGGCACACTGCTCTCCTTCTTGGCTACAGGGGCACATTGCTGTCCCTCCTGGCTACAAGGGGACATTGGTGTCCCCCTTGGCTAGAAGGGGACATTGCTGGCTCATGGACAACTTGCTGACATTGTTAGAAACCTCTGATCCCTTCTGGCTCCTTGACACTCGCTCAGTGACTGCTGCTTCTCTTGAACCTGGCCTGGACTGCTCTCCTGCTTGAGTCAAGAGCTACCTTCTGAGCAAAGCCAGGCTCGTGGTTATGGACATTGCTGCTGTTCATGCATCACAAGGTGGCATCTGCCTCTGGTGACACAAAACCTGCTGAGTCCTGCTGCTGGTGTTGCCACCCACAGGCTGTATCAGCACCCACTAGCACCAGCAGCTCTGCGGTGTCAGACACTCTCCTGTCCCAGCTTGCTTCCTGTTTCTTCTCTCATTTGTTCTTCCTCTCTCTTGACTGCTGTGCAGGGACTGGCAGTGGCATGGATCTGAAGCTGCACTTGCAGACTGGTGATCAGAACTCTGCTCCTGGCTGCAGCTGATGTAAATGCCCCAGCTGCCAGACCTCTGCAGCACCTCAGCAGATACCTCAGCCTGCTAATTGCTGATAATTAGCCGTTTTCCTATCCAGCTAGGCATGATTTAATCAGAGCTTCACCTAGTCCACATTTCCTTAGCTTGGCCCTTGACAAGACTGCCTGCTGAAACAACATTGATAGGCTGAATAAAAGTCAAGATCCGTGACACTTGCTGGTGTTTCTTCACCCAGGAGATCAATTTCCTTGCTGCAGAGGGAAGCTGGGCTCAGAAACAGTGCTTGAGCTGTGAGAAATCCACATTGTTCTTCCTTGTCTGTCTCCTTTCCAACAGTTAGAGAACATTTTGCTTGATTATTTTCACAGCTTTCTGGAAGCTGAAGCTCCCCTTGCCCTACTTAGAGAATCACAGAATCAGTCAGGGTTGGAAGGGACCACAAGGATCAGCCAGTTCCAACTCCCCTGCCATGCCCAGGGACACCTCACACTACATCAGGCTGGCCACAGCCTCATCCAGCCTGGCTGCAAACACCTCCAGGGATGAGGCTTCCACCACCTCCCTGGGCAACCTGTTCCAGGCTCTCACCACCCTCATGCTGAACAACTTCTTCCTAACATCCAGTCTGAATTTCCCCATTTCCAGCTTTGTTTCAGAACTTCTTGTGTTCTAGTTTCAGCCTATTACCCCTTGCCCTATCACCAGGCACCTCCTGGCCCCCAGCTTTTAGATGTTGATAAGAAGATTAAGATGTTGATTGAGAAGATCTCTTCCTCAGTCTGTTCTTCTCCAAGTTAAACAACCCCAGGTCTCTCAACCTTTGCTCGTAAAGGAGATGCAATAATCCCCTCAGCATCTCTGTAGTCCTCCCCTGGCCTCTCTCCAGTAGTTCCATGCCCAGAATCAGACACAATGCTCTAGATGTGGCCTCACTAGGGCAGAGTTGTGGGGGAGGAGAACCTCCCTCAACCTGCTGGCCACACTCTTCCTAATGCAGCCCAGGATACCATTGGCCTTTTTGGCCACAACAGCTTTGATCACATTGGGTGATTCTGTGCTCCACAACCTCCCTGGAGGTGTTCAAGGCCAGGCTGGATGAGGCCTTGAGCGACCTGTTCTAGTGGGAGGTGTCCCTGCCTATGGCACAGGGAGGTTGGAACTGGCTGAGCTTTGAGGTCCCTTCCAACCCAAACCATTCTGTGATTCTATGAAACCCACCACTAAACCCTGTTGCTATGCACCACCACGTCTGCACTGTTTTTGAACACTTACAGCCTGTTCCAGGGCTTAGCCACTCCCTCAGGGCAGAAACAGTTCCTAATGCCCAGCTTGTACCTCCCAACTCAAGGCTGTCTGCTCAGAAGTGGTTTACACTTTTGCCCTTTTGAAGCAGTGTCCTCTGCAGCATGGCAAGAACCTAAAAAACACCTCTGGGGACTTCCCCACCCTCATTCCTGCCTAGGAGATAAGTGTGCAGATACAGCAGGAGCTTCTGAGCCATCCGTTAGTCATCTCCAAAGACATGTTTGAGTCATGCCAAGTTGCAGTTGGAGGTGATGGCTGCTTTGCATGGAGGGGGAAATGCGTAGAGCCCTGGGATGCAGCCCTGACTTGTTAGGAACCTTCAACACGTCGAGATGAAACAGCAGTGAGAAGCTGCAAAGCAAATTTAACCTCACCAGTGCAAAATGCTTCCCTTGAAGCCACCCACTGGGATGTGAAGGATCCCCAGGAAGAAGTTCATCATCCAGGCACCACTTCCCACTGGATTTAAGCCAGAGGGAATGTTGTCAGCCTTTGACAGGAGATGCCAGGCTGACAAAGGAGGACTCCCACTGCAGCCCATGGGAACTGGCTCCAAATATTGCCTGGACTCTGAAATCTGCCAATTTTGGTGGCTGGTTGTGTTGGGCAGTGTTAGCTGGCAGTTGGAGATGAGGCTTTTCTTCTTGCTTGCTCAGCCTGCTGAACTGAGACTTCTGTCAGGCATGTCAAGAGAAAACTCAGCAGTGGCTGGCAAGTTTGGAAGGACTCCAGGCACCCAAAAGCAGCAGCAGCAGCAGCAATGGCTGTGGTCCTCCTCCAACTGCCTTCATCCCAAGGCTCATCTCTGTAACTTCCCACAGGTCTTTAAACTTTCCATCAAGTTCTGGATCAAGATCTCAGATGAAAATCCAACCAGATGCATTAGGAGA
Source organism: Psilopogon haemacephalus (assembly GCA_013396835.1). Lineage (NCBI taxonomy): Eukaryota > Metazoa > Chordata > Aves > Piciformes > Megalaimidae > Psilopogon > Psilopogon haemacephalus. The sequence goes on along the minus strand of VWZI01008677.1, from coordinate 3,645,586 downwards.
TTCAACTAATAAACAACCTGGAAGCAGCGTGGCTGCCTCAGGGGAAAGTTAGAGGTGCATTTAATTACAGCCCTGCTAAGCCCAAAGAGCAAAATGCTGGTGGATGCCAGCAGGCAACCCAGGAGTGGGACAGCAAGTTGGGCTTAGGCTCTGCTAGTGGTGCTTAGGAAGAAGAAACTTCAACACCACATTTTGGCAATAAGGCTCTTCAAATGGCTCCTGGCTTTTGGTTAACTCCCAAAGAAATGTAGCCATAAAGTCAGAACATTAGAGAAATGCCTTCAGTGGTGCCTTGGCTCCAGCTGCTCACTACACAGCATCTGCTGTGACTCTGGGGACCTCCACTCACAGGCTCACAGGATGGCAGGGGTTGAAAGGGACCCAAAGAGATCAAGTCCAAGCCCCCTGCCACAGCAGGACCTGACAATCTAGCTCAGGGCACACAGCAACACATCCACACAGGCCTGGAAAGGCTCCAGACAAGGAGACTCCACAACCTCTCTGGGCAGCCTGTGCCAGTGCTCTGGGACCCTTCCAGGCAAGAAGTTGCCTCTTGTGTTGAGCTGCAACCTCCTGTGCTGCAGCAAGTGAGCACTCCTGTGCCCAGAGCTGAAAGCTCAGCAGGGACAGGAGCTGCAGTGCATTAGGAGGGTGCTGTCACCAGCCACAGTTGGAAACAGAGACCATGTCCAATCTCAGCAATGCATGAAACAACTCCTTGGGCTTCTGCAGCCAGCAGCTGTTAGCTTCTGATAGGATAAGGGGCAACAGGCACAAGCCAGAACTCAAGAGGTTTTATCTGAACATGAGGAAAAACTTCTTTCCTGAGTCCTGGTCCAGGCTGCCCAGAGAGGTTGTGGAGTCTCCTTCTCAAGAGAGAGTCCAAACCCACCTGGACATTGCCATCCTGGGCAGCCTGCTGTGGGTGATCCTGCTTTAGCAGGAGGGTTGGATAATCTCCACAGGTCCCTTCCAACCCTCACCATGCTGGGCTTCTGGGAGTCTGTGATGCTGCATCAGAGGGGACTGCTGAGCCCAGCTCTGCCCTGGCAGCCCAGCCTAGATGCCATATGGATGTGGTGACCCAGGGGCAGGAAATCAGGTGGGCATTTGCATGGTGGATTCTCAACTGCTGATTCAGCTGGGACATGTCTTGGATAGCATTGCCCTTAGTTTATTACTTCATTTCCTAGGATGAGTAATAAACAACTCATTTACTCTTCTGCACAGCAGAGTGGGGGAGAACAGATTCTTCATAACAAAAGTAGCCCTATTCTGACCTCAGCTTTTCCAGTATTGGCCCAGAGTCATTCCAGTACCCTGCAGTGGCTCCTGGGTTAATGGCAATGAGCTGCTGGCACCTGGGTGTATATGCAGGGGATTTAATTACTGTCACAACCTGAAGATTACACACACTGAACACCTCTGAAGTGGGAAACCAACCAACACCACAGTGATGCTGGGGCATGGAGGACACCAGCATGTGTCTGTACAAATCACAGAATGGCTCAGGTTGGAAGGGACCTTAGAGATCATAGAATGGACTGTGTTGAAAGAGACCTCCAAAGGTCATCTAGTCTTAGAATCATAGCATGGTTTAGGTTGGAAGGGACCTCAAAGCTCAGCCAGTTCCAACCCCTCTGTGCCATAGGCAGGGACACCTCCCACTAGAACAGGCTGCTTAAGGCCTCATCCAGCCTGGCCTTGAACAACCCAGGGAGGTTGTGGAGCACAGAATCACCCAATGTGACCTTCGATCACATTTGATCTTCAATCACATTGGGTGATTCTGTGCTCCACAGCCTCCCTGGGCAACCTGTGCCAGTGTCTCACCACTCTCACTGCAAACAACTTCCTCCCCTCTGCCACTTTAAACCCATTCCTCCTCACCCTCTCATTACAAGACTTTGTCAGCAGTCCCTCTCCAGCTTTCTTGTAGGCCCCTTTCAGATACTGGAAGGCTACTATAAAGTCTCCTGGAAGTCTTCTCCAGGCTGCAGCCGACAGGGACATCCTCCACTAGAGCAGGTTGCCCACAGCCCTATGGAGCCTCACCTTGAATATCTCCAGGGATTGGGCCTCAACCACCTCCCAGGGCAACCTGTTGCAGTGTTCCACTACCCTCATGCTAAAGAACTTGTTCCTAGCATCCAACCTCCCTGCCGTGGGCAGTGCCACCTCTCAGCTAGACTTGGTTGCTTAATCAGTCTGGAACCTGGGCCACGGATTTCATCACTCCTTCTTTGTATGCATTCCAGGTATGGCTCCCTAACTGCCATCTCCATGGAGAGAGACCACATGAAAGACCTCAGGAGATACCTGGTCCTCAAACACATCCAATACCTTGTCCTGTCTTCTTCCACCACTCTCAGCACTCTGCTGGGCCTGCTGGGCAGCCTGTATGCAATCATCACTCTGCAGTCTGCAAAGGTTTCGGCCAAGTCCACTGCCGTCCTCATTTCCAGCCTGGCAAAGGCAGACATCCTGGTTGCCATCAGCCTGGCTGCCGAGGTGGCCACATGGACGCTGGGCGCTGGTGCCTCGCCCCCAGCCTTCACAGCAGCCCTGCTGCAAAACCTGCTCACTGCAAACACACACATCAGCTGCTTGCTGCTGAGCTGCGTGGCCGTGGAGGCTTACCTGATCACCTTCTGCCCCGCCGAGTCTCGCCGCTTACGGACGGTCAGAAACGCCAGCCTGACTGCAAGGCTCATCTGGGCTCTTGTCACCCTCGAGTGCAGCCTCTTCCAGCTGGATCACCTCCTGAAGGCCAGCAGCATTTCTGCTCCCAGCCACAGCCCTGGGGCTTGGTGCTTTCGTCTCTGCAGCACGGCTGCAGCTCTGCTCAGGTCCCTCAGCTACCTCCTGGGGGTGGCTTTGAGGATCGTCAATGTGTACATCTACTACAAAATCTTCTTCAGCATCTCCAACAGATCTGCACTGAAAGCAAAGTAGTCCCTGCTCCCAGGGGCACCAAGCAGAAGACACTTCAGTGTCACTTCACACCGGTGGCCTGAAAACTGTTCAATAAGCAGGCCCAAGGCTCATGTGCTGGAGCATGGCTGAGTCTAAACTGTTTGCTGATGCACTTCAGCCTCGGGCATTGGGGGCGGTTGGGGCTCCTCAGCACTGAGAGACAACAAAGCTGACCTGTGGAGGGTTCAGCTGACAGCCTTTGAGCTCCACAGGCTTGCTCTGATCACTTCAGGTCTCTTCAGTGTGCAGGTGACATGAATGACATTTCAAGAGCAGGTGGAAAAGCTAAAGCAATACAAGTTTTTGTTCTGGAATATAAAAAGGGTGCTTGGAGGCTTACTCAGGGATCTGCTGAGACAAGAGCTGTAAAGCTGCAGGCTAAAGACACAGAACCATGGAATTGTTGGGGCTGAAAAAGACCTTTTAAGATGATGAAGTCCAACCACTACCCCAGCAGTGCCAGCTCACCACTAAACTCATGTCCCTCAGCACCACATCTACAGACGGTGACCACACCACTGCCCTGGGCAGCCTGTTCCAGGGCTTGATAACCCCTCTGGGGAAGAAATGGTTCCTCATGGCCAACATAAACCTCTCCTGATGCTACTTGAAGCCATTTTCTGTTGTCCTATCACTTGTTCCTTGGGAGAAGAGACCAACTCTCACCTCACTGTAGCCTCCTTTCAGGCAGCTGCAGAAGGCAAGAAGGTCTCCTCTTTTTCTCCAGGCTAAACAACCTCAGACACGATCTATGACCTAAAATACCTCCAAACTGAGTGATCCACCGCTCTTAGCAGCTAAGCTGGAGAGGCAAGGTGTGCAGAAGACCAACCTAGCTGGGTTTGTCCTGCAGATGGCATCAGCTTCACCAGGAGAATCCTCAGAAGGTGCCCAAATGTGCTCTGCTGGTGGCAGCCATCCCGCGCTAAGAACGCTAGAGCTGAAAACTGGGTCTGTGGCCACTGTAGCCCAGAGAAACCCATGAGAAACAGCAAGCGTGGAGGAGTTTCCTGCTCTTTGCCCTGCTCACCAGCCAGCCCCTCATTTCCACAATTCTGTTTACTGTTAGTTGGTCCCAAAAGTCCTTTTTTAACTCCTTCGCTAAGATCAACTTGACCCAAAGGCAACACTTGGAAAAGCAGCAGTGAAGCCAGGCACACCAACAGTAACCTCAGCAAGAGGCCAGCAGCGACTGTGCCCATCCAAAGCCAGACCAAAGGAAACAAAAGAAGGGTTTTAACATCATTGGAAGACAAATCTCCCACCGCAGGCAGCCTGAGCAAGGTGCCTGACACCCACTGCAGGGTGCCTGACACTCAGGAGCCTGCGAGGGGTGACTGCTGGCTGCTGGGTGTCCAGGCAAAGCAGAGATGTCACCAAGTCACCCAACAAGACTTTGGGGTGTGTGTGGCATAATGAGCAGAGCAATGAGCAACCTGGTCTAGTGTGAGGTGTCCCTGCCCATGGCAGGGGGCTTGGAGCTAGAATGATCCTTGAGATCCCTTCCAACCCTGACTGATTCTATGAGTCTTGAAGGGCACACTGAGCCCCAGCACATCCTGCTTGCCGCCTGCAGCCCCGTTCCTGCGGGCGGCATCCTCTCTGCCATCCCCTCAGGCAGCAGCCACCTCCGCTCTGCTTTGCACATCCTGCCCTCTGCTGGGAAACCTACGGCGCTCCCGACGGGAAACCTACGGCGCTCCCGACGGGAAATCTACGGCGCTCCCGATGGGAAACCTACGGCGCTCCCGACGGGAAAGCTACGGCGCTCCCGATGGGAAAGCTACGGCGCTCCCGATGGGAAACCTACGGCGCTCCCGACGGGAAACCTACGGCGCTCCCGACGGGAAAGCTACGGCGCTCCCGACGGCTGTCCCACAGGGAACGAAAATCCCTATCCCTCTTTTCTCCCGCGAAGGCGACCTCCGGGACGGCGATTGCCTCCCTTGCTGCTCGCAGCCTTCTGCCAAAACCACCAACGCGACCGAACCCACACCAGCCAAGGCCAGAGCAGCAGTGCTGAGGGCAGTGCTCACAGAGAGCTGTTTGCAGGCAAAGAGACAGCACAGAGGAGGAACGAACGCTGCATGCGACAGGCGAGGCAGGAGCATCCTGACCAGCTCGGCTCTGCCAGGGACACTGCTCTGGGGCAGCAGCAGGCAGGTGGACACATGCAGGGTTTACACTCAGAGCTACTGCTACTGCTACTACTACTACTACTACTGCTACTACTACTACTTAATCATTATAATAAATTACTTTTAAATTAATCAAATACATTAACTATACATGAAAATATATAATTAGCAATGCAAATTCCCATACAACGATTTAATAACAATTAAATTACAACCACATAATTCTATAACAGTAAACGAAAATACAATAATACAATAATATTGCAATATCATAATGTAATTATGATATAATAAAAGTATAATAATAAATTTAGTTCATTAAATAGGTGTGCTAGTTAATTATTTGCAATATTCCGATTAATTAAACGTGTTAAATATTTATTTTCTATAAATAATAATAAAATTATCCTGGGTGATTAAATAACTATTAACAACAATGCTATAGTTATATGATGGTATTATATTACATCTTATAGTTTGATATAATATAACATAGTATAATGTTATATTATAATAATACTGTAATGATGCCACTATTACATTATAAATATAATATTATTATTATACTATAATGATTATTCATTATATCATTATAATATAATAAATGTAGTTATTATATTATAATAATGTAATGATGCTGCAATAATTATAATTACAATGATGATGGTGATAATAATAATAGCAGTAGTAGTAATGGCAATAGTAGCAATAATAGTATTAGTAACAGTAATAACAATAATAGCAATAACAACAATAATAACAATCACAATGACAATAACAACACCAGTAATGGGCCCTGGAGCAAACAGGACTGGTTTGTAGGTTTGCAAATCAGGTTTGTGTGAATCCTAACAACTTTCTGCTTCTCAGGAAGTAACACCAGGAAAGTGCTGCTCAGAGCCCTGCAGGACTGACCTGCTGCTGACACCAGAGCAAGCCAAGGCTGGTCAGAGATGGTGCCAGTCTGCAGGCACAGGCACTCTAACCCCATCAACACTCTGGGGAGGATTTTTACTGATGTATTCCATGCTACAACTCCTGCTGTGCAACAGGTAGAAGTGGAGACCTGACAGCCTGTACGGTTTGACTCCTTCCCTCCTTCCAGTCTCCAGGTTTCCCTCCAATTCAGCTGGACAGGCACCCAAACCAGGAGCATCTGTTTCTCCTTTCGGTGTCAGCAGTGTAAATCAAGTGTGTTTGTGATGTTTTGATTTCATAAACATATTGGTTTTGGCTTTTGTCTGAGTTTGCTGTGGAGCTTCACTGCAGAGCTGGCCGGGCTGAGGCGAATGGTCTGTGGCCAAGCACACAGAAGCCTGTTTACAGAGCACTGCAATTGTGGGACCCTGCCTGACTATCACAGGAACTGTCATTTGCTCTGTTCCCTTGCGGGAACTGCTCCTCTAGGAGCAGCTGCTGGAGGGGCGATGGAGCTGGCAGGGGCTGGGGGGTGTTAGCAGCCCATGGCTAGCAACCGTGGGCAGTCCACCACCTTTCCATCCTGCTTCAGCCCCCATCGCGGCTGGGCTGCCTCCACCAGCTAAAATTGTGCTTGTTGCCACGGTGAGGAGCCAGCATCCTTCTGCAAGGGTGGATTGTCTGTCCATCTGCCAGCTCACACAGATGAATCCCCGGAGCGGGCTGAAGCCTTCCTGACATTTAGAACCCATTACCCAGGCTTCGGCTGCTGCTCATGCCGCTCCTTTGCGGCTCGTTTTGGGCAGAGTACCCAAGCACCTCGATGACGGTTTAAAACTCAAAGCAGATGCATAACCATCATTGCAATGATTAGGTAAATCAGATTTTAGCTCCTTTGTTTTTTCCTCTCTCTTTTTTTTTTTTTTTTCCCGTTAAGAGTCGAGTATAAACATCCCTTCCCTGCAGATTGCCCCAGGTGAGCGATGCTACCCAGGTTGTTTTCCCCAAGTAAGGTTGTGAACAAGACATGCTGTGGCCCTGAGAACACAGAGAACAGGCATTTTCCCTCTAAACAGCAGCATGGTGGTTTGCTGCAACAACCCCTTGGGTTAAGAGGTCACACTAAAAGCAGAGACTTTACCACAGTTTACATTTTCAGCCCTACAAAC
>VWZI01008677.1:3595244-3609186 GCA_013396835.1 Psilopogon haemacephalus | reverse complement strand
ATTTTTAAAGGTCTTTCTAAATGTGTATTCAAGTTAAGGAAAAAAAAAAAAAGAAAAAAAAACCCACATGGAATAAGGTTTCAGATCTCTATTTCATTTCAAAGTTACTTTTAATGACTTTGCTATAAAAATCTCCAGAAAGGATTTTGACTGGAGGCACTGAGCAGCCCTCAAGCATTAGCAACCACTGTGGCATCACTGAGCTCCCGAAGGGTTCTGCTACATCTGCTCAGCAATTTTCCTTTAAATCTTTTCCAGCAGAGATTATGGTTTCTGCTTAAAGTATTTTTTGTTTCTTTTTTCTTTCTCCAGGGAATGTCACTATTGATGATTTTTTTTCCCCCTCCTCTTCTATCTTTCCTCAAATGCCCCCTTCTAACCTATCTGCACCAACCTGTTGCTTCAGTCATGTTTCCTTTGGGGGTCACCCAGGCATTTAACCATACTCCACAGGAGCTGTAGTCCTAAAGCTGGTGCTTAAAAGGTGTGGGAGCTGTGGGTGAGCAAACAGGGAGAGAACATCATATGGGTGTACTGCAGCCAGCCACAGTTTCTAAATACAGCTGAGTCTGTCAGCTCAAGGGTTAGGTTATTTTCACAGAATCTAAGCATGGTGGAACCTCTGGAAATCAGCTAGGCTCAGGGTTGGAATCTCTCTGGGCAAGCAGACTTTATGAGCTCTCTGGGCAGCCTGCTCCAGGGCTCCAGCACCCTCACACCAAAGGAGTTTTTCCTCATGTTTAAGTGTAACCTCCTGGGTTCCAGTTTGTGCCCACTGCCCCTTGTCCTGTCACTGGGAACCACTGAAAAGAGCCTGGCCACATTCTCTTGCCCTCTAGTCTTAAGATATCCATCAGCATTGATCAGATCCCCTCTCAGGCTGCTCTTCTCCAGGCTCTCAGCCTTTCCTCCTCACAGAGATGCTCCAGGCCCTTCAGCACCTTTATAGCCTCTCTTGGACTCCCTCCAGTAGTTCCTCAGACTGGAGAGCCCAGAAGTGGGCCCAGTACTCCAGATGTGACCTCATTAGGACAGAGTAGATGGGGGAAAGAACTTTTCATGGCCCCCCTAATGCACCCCAGGGCATCATTTGCCCTCTTTCTCCCAAGGGCACATTGCTGGCTCACAGAGAACTTATTGTCCAGGTCCACTTCCAGGTCTTTCTCTATGGAGCTGCATTACACCAGGTCAAATCCTAACCTGTAGTGGTGCAAGGGCTTGTTCCTTGCCAGATGCAGAGCTCTATACTCGTCCCTGTTGAGCTTCATGAGGTGCTCCTTCTCCAACTCTCCAGCCCATCCAGGTCTTGATGAATGGCAAAACATCCTGGCATGCCTCAGCCACTGCTTCCCATTTTATATCATCATTTGGGCAGTCTGCAGCCACACATTTCTCCAAGCAGAGCCCCTGAACCATTCTGGTGCTGTGAAGCCACTCATGGATAGTCCATTTCAACTGCTGCAGACTGACAGCAGCTTGTCCACAGGCTTTTCTCTACAGGGGAGAGGTCTCCCTGGGAACTTCAGCCCAGCTGATATGTTCTATCATAGGAGGATGAACTCAGACCGTGCAATATTTAGCTGTGCAATGACAAATGAAGCCTGCTGTTGCAGGGAGGCAAAGGAAGGAAGCAAGCCTTGCCAATGAATATAGGAGGAAAGGGAAAAGCTGATGTCTGGTGTCTCTATCCTACATATTCTAGTGGCTTTTGCAACACCATTCTGATTTGCTTTCTGCTCTCTGGCTCCTTTTGAGTACTCAAAAGTGCCCTGAAGTAGGAATCTTGACACAACGAAGCCACCAACTGAATGCAAACAGAATGTTTGGCAGCAGCAGGATTCAGCTTTAATCCTATAGAAATGCAATGTGCTGCTCTTCTGGGCAAGCTTCTGCCTTGGGCTCAGATATTCCTGTCTGGCTGAAATCAGTGGAAATTTCATGTACAACCATTAAATGCTTTAGATTAGAAGAGACCTTTAAAGGTCATCTAGTCCAACTCCCCTGCAGTGAACAGGGACATCTTCAACTAGATCAGGTTGCTCAGAATCCCGAATAACCTGACCTGGAATGGTTCCAGGGATGAAACATTCTTTGGGCAACCTGACCCAGTGTCTCACCACTCTCAGTGTAAAAAAAAAAAAGTCTTCTTTACATCTAGTCTAAATCTTCCTCTTTCTGTTTAAAGCCATCACCCATTGTCCTGTCACAGCAGGTCCTGCTAAAAAGTCTTACATGCCCCTCTAGGTACTAAAAGGCCACCAGAAGGTCTCCCTGGAGCCTTCACTTCTCTTGGCTGAACAACTCCATCTCTCTCAGCCTGGCCTCACAGCAGAGGGGTTCCTGCCCTTGGATCACTTCTGGCCACTTGGATCACTTCAAAGCCTCCTCTGGCCTTGCTCCAATAGGTCTATGTCTCTCCTGTGCTGAGGACTCCAGAGCTGGATACAGTATTCTAGGGGTGGGGTCTCACTAGCCAAGAGCAGAGTGGCAGAATGCAGTCCAAACTCCAGCAGACCACTGACCCACAGACAAGCCACAGCACAAGACAAGTGTGCTATCAGGAGGGCTGCTGTGCATAAGCAGAAAAATCTGAGCACTGCAAACAGGGGGGGTAAAACTTTTGCTCCAGCCTGCGATGCCTTCTCAGCAGCCGTGGGTTCCAGTGTGCTAACAATCCACTCTCCCTTGTTTTCCCAAATAACTGGAGATTATTGATGTGCTGCCAATGTTTGAATAAGGAGAGCTCGCTCCATCCCACCCTGTCCCAAGTCTGAGATGAACGCCACGGGATCAGGGTGGGGACAGCGAGTTCCTTGGGCAGAGAGGAGAGATGAAGAGCCCAGGAGTCTATTCGATGTTTTTCCATTATAAAGAAAACACTTGCCTGTAGCTGGAACCAACAAGAGAGGCAGCCACCTCCTTTTTTTCTGAGTGTATTTGGCAAACAAACCGATGCTAAGGGGACTTTGTTGGAAATGTTTATACTTCATTTATTTAAAGAAAAAATACACAAAGTGAGTTGATAGGGCAGCATTTGGCCTATTTAAGTGTGGCCATTTGAGCTACATTTCTAGCTCATTAAGATGGTGTGGAGAAGGGTAGAGGCTTATGTGTATTGCTCTATGAAATGTGCCTTGGTGGGGAGCAGGAACATACTGCTCTGGGGAGATTTTCTTTTTTGTTGATAATAAAACCTTTTTCCTTTTTATTTTTTTTCTTTATTTGATTTTTTTTTTNTTTTTTTTTTTTTTTTTTGGTCCCACAATAGATTTTTATTTTTATGCTCTCCCGAGGCTGGAAAGTAGCATCATGATTTGATTTAAGAGGCTGCAATTTTCCAGCTTCTAATTTTGGCTACGGCTAGCAGAAAAAAAAGAGATGAACCTTTTTAGAAAGAAAAGCCCCAGATTAACAGGTGATTGAATAACCTGCTCACAGCAGATGCTTTGGGGTTGGACTCGATGATCTCCTTGGGTGCCTTGCAACCCCTAACATCCTGTGAGCCTGTGAATTCAGTAGCAAGCAGAGATGGGTATGAACTTGGGACCACGGCTCTGGTTTGGAAAGAAGGAATCCATAAAGGCCATTACCAGCCTCAGTACCCTGTTAGGTTAGCTAACGTTATAAAGAGGAGTTCCTGAGACATTATAAAGAGAATCAGAGAATGGTTTAGGTTGGAAGAAATCTCAAAGCTCATCCAGTTCCAACCCCCCTGTGCCATAGGCAGGGACACCTCCCACTAGATTAGGACGCTCAAGACCTCATCCAGCCTGGCCTTGAACACCTCCAGGCACAGAGCAGCCACAACCTCCCTGGGCAACCTGTGCCAGTGTCTCACCACCCTCACTGTGAAGAACTTCCTCCTAACATCCTGTTTCAATCTCCCCTCTGCCAGTTTGAACCCATTTCCCCTCATCCTGTCATTACAACACCTTGTCAATAGTCCCTCCCCAGCCTTCCTGTAGCCCCCTTCAGATACTGGTAGGCTGCTATAAGGTGTCCTCAAAGCCTTCTCTTCTTCAGGCTGAAAAGCCCCAACTCCCTCAGCCTGGCCTCATAGCAGAGGTGCTCCAGCCCTCTAATCACCTTCGTGGCCCTCCTCTGGACTCTCTCCAGCAGTTCCATGTCCTTCTTGTGCTGGGGGCTCCAGAGCTGCACACACTACTCCAGGTGGGGTCTGATGAGAGCAGAGTAAAGGGGGAGAATCCCCTCCCTTGTCCTGCTGGCCACAGCTTCTCTTAATGCAGCCCAGGAAGAGAAGCTCCTGAGTCCTTGAAGCTCTCCACAGCTGAAGACTTTCGTTAGGAGTGTTTAATTAAATCAATAACTCCAGAGAGAAGGCAAACATCCCGGATAGGTCCAGCTGCCTGCTTGGATTCCAACAGCATCAAAGTTGGTACAAGCGTCACATCCTGGCTAAACACTTAAGCAGCACAGCAGATTCGGTTTTGTTTCAAGATTTACGCCGCATTTAATCTCCCGGGAGCAATCAGTCTGCTCTCTCACGGGTTTGCTCAGTGCCTGGTAGTTCTGGATGGTGAGACGCGAGATGCTAATCTGTGGGTGTGCTCATTCTAACCTGTATCAATCAGACTACCCAGTTTCAAACCATCCAGACCTCTCTTCTGGCCGAAAAGGGGCGATTTGAAATGCAGAGGTGGTGTTTAATCGGTCCCCACCGAGAGCACTCCACTCGCATAAGAATGAGCCCCCCGGGGGCGGTGGCGGTGGGGAAAAGCTGTTCCACAATACCCGAGCGAGCAGGATTTCCAGGCAGCCAGCCTAAAAAATGCCCACAAGCCGCGAGGGGAGCCAAGCCCGATTTCTGTAGGCGACTTTACCGGGCGGATTTTGCACCCTGCGCCTTCTGCGCCCACCTCCCCCCCGCCATGCGCACCCCCACACTTAACAGGCGAGGGACTTCGGCCATCCCTTCACAGTTTACTCAGGCTGTCTGCCACCTCCACCGGCTGAGAAAAGGGCAAGGGGACCTTTGCCCGCGAGGAGCAGGGAAGATCCGCACCCTCCCCACTTTCAATCCGAACCCGTTGCTGGCCTTCTGCTGTGTCTGATTGAAGCCGTGAGCCCTCGGAGGCTGCGGGCTGGCAGCCCGGAGTTAGCTGTTACATGAGATACTCAGGAAGTTATTTGCATGGGCTGGATAAAAGCCTGCGGCAGCTGGGCGTGCTGCACAAGCCAGGCAGAGCCCGCCGCGTCCGACACCGGCCCGAGGAATAGCATTAGTTCCAGCTTCACAATGAGTTGTTTACTGGCCTCGGCTGCCTGTGGGAACAGCCAAGAAGAGCGGAGGAAAAGGAGAGACAAGCACAATGCGAGCGAGAGGCGTTAGGTGGGAGGCTGGGCTCTAACAGCGCGCTCGGGAGCCCAGACCTATGGAACTGGAGAGGGCTGAAAAAAGGAGTAAAAGGGCACCGGCTGCTCCACAGCGTGCACAGGCTCAGGCAAATAAGCCATCTGCTGCATGACCCCTGCTGCTAGAAGATGCTGGTCCCTAGCCGAAGGGCTGATGTTCAAGGTAAGAGATAAAAGTAGCAAGCTTTTAGCGGGTCGGAGCGGCTCTGCTGGCAGGCAGGCAGGCAGGCTGAGAGGCGGCAGTGGCAGCTCGGAGCTGCATAGGCACAGCAGCCACTTCCCCGCAGCGTTTGTAATTATGTCCCTGGACCTTTGAAAGCCTCCAGGTTTTCCAGCAGGAACCCAGCGCTTTCACAGCAAACTGATGTGGGACGCGAGTCCAGACAGTCCCAGCCAGCTGCTCTGAGAAGATTTAAAAGACAAACAACAAACCTCAGCCTAGCTCAAGACCCCCAGCTAAATCCGTTTAGAAAGGTATTTTACTTTTCTGGCCAGCTTTGCAGCTTCCTAGTCGTTACCCTGCGCCTTCCTGATTCCCAGCTCCCCCTTCCTCTCCTCCTCACTTTTTAATTGGAAGGAAAACCAATCCCAACCGCGCAAAGGAGAATCCAAGATGCACGCAGCTTTCCCCCTGCCTGCTCGTTACCATCCCCGGCATGGAGGCTCTGGCAGGCTGTGTCCGCCAGCTAATTGCTCAGGAAATCCGCGTTCCCTATTGTCGGGCTGTCCTGAAGGTGCTAATTCTGAACTGGGAGCTGCCGGCTGGCTCTGGAAGGGAATACAGCCCCGGCTGAGACCCGGGCGCGGGGCGGGCTCAGGCACTAATAACACAGCCCCGGCCCAATGGAAAGCCATTCCCGTCCAGACCCTCAGGAGCTGCCCCAGCCCACAGACCCTGCCCAGACACAGCGCCCATTCCGGCGTCCCGTTTCCCAAGACACGATGGCCGCAGCGCCCAGCAGATTTGTTTCCTCTCCGAACAAAGGAAAGGAGGATCTCTGCCGCTTGCTTTAGGCTTTAAAGATGAAGGAGTAACGGCGTAGGAAGCCGAGGGGGAAGCTGTTCGGTGCGGCACCGAAGGCGAGCCGGCGCGATGGGGGCTGTCAGGGGGCACTGGGGCTGCGAGCGGCGGGCATGAGGCGGCCCCGGCCGCTCCGCCGCGGTAAGTTCTCATTTCCTCCCTTTGCGAGTCGGCAGAGAGGCGTCCGGATCGCAGCTGCGCTCCGCACACAGCCGTGCGGGGCTCTCTGAGGGCTCAGGCCGACCTGGGGGAGGAAAGCGGCCGCGGCTGGGATGGGCTGGGCTGGGCTGTTTCAATGGAGATTAGCAGTGGGTTTTTTTTTTCTCTAGAGGCAGCTCTCACGCCTCTGGCTGGAGCTGTGCGATGGCTGGGATGGGAGAGGGGAATGTCTCTGTGGCCGGCGAGGAAGGCGAGCGCCAGGGGTTTCGGAGAGTAGCGGCTGAGAGAGTTACTCCTCCGAGCTGTTGCTGTGGAAATGGGTTGCAATTCACATGGTAATCCTCATTGTGTCACCGCAGCTGACAAGTTGAGGACTTTTGTGTCTCGGTGTGCCCTCGGAGTTGTGAGAAACGGTCTTGGTTAGGTCTTTTTGCTTGCTTTCTTTTTCTTTTTTTTTTTTTTTTTTGGTTGTGTTTTTTTGGCCGGCATCATANATACGTGACCTGGCTCCACCAGCAGTGTTAACAATTAGCAGTTAAGTTATATTTATATATATACATATATATATATATATATTTATACTGCGAAGCTTTTATTTATCACCTCGGCTCAAACCGATGCCTTTTAAGCTCAGTGGCAAAATTCCCTGGGTGGAGGGGGGGGGGAAAATAATTTTAAAAAATCAAACATAGCTCTGAGGAGACAGAAAAAAAAAAAACTGGCGTCAGAAGTAAAATGAATGATGAACAACATAGTTCATCTAGAGGGGCAGCTGCTTGGATGAAATAGGATTTTGCACAGTGCAGTCCCACTGCAGAAGAATGGGCAAGAGAAGTTTGGGGTTTTTAATGACACTCTTTAACCTCTCGCCTGAGAGGAGACGAATGTGTGGTTTGGTATTGTTCCCCATGAGGACAGAACAGTAAAACTCAGAGGATGGTAAGTGCAAAGTTCACAGGTTGGTGATAAGGATATTCCTCCCTCAGAGCACTTTTCCATCTTCTTTCCTTTACTAGCATTCTGAAATGGGAAGGAAGCTAAATTTGGTACTTTAGGGGGGGGTTCAAAGCCTCTGGATTTTTAAGAGAAAGTCCTGAAAAAGATGGGAAGGAGGAAGGGTGGGGGAGGCTGAGCATACATTTCACTTTAATCCTTGGAGGTTTAAAATGAGACTCCTCCTTAGCTGGGGGTAGTCAGTTGATCAGCATCAGTGTCTTTCCACTTCTAGATGTAGGAGCTGACAGGCAAACAGAACTAATGCCTGAACACTACCTGCTCACTTTTGTTCAGAGTAATGAGACAAAAAGTGTGAAAATGTGAAGTTTAAACATTCTCTCTGCCTGAACCCTGCGACTTGTGCCAGAGAGAGGATGGCTGTAAGATGGTTGCCCTCCAGCCTGGCACCTCATGGCTGGAGCACAAGAGCAGGAATTCAGGTGATTTTACTCAAACTTTGGGCCAGATCCTGGGGAAAGGATACACAGTGGAAAGGATGCTACATCTGAAACAGAGGGTGCGAGAAGGTTGCCCCCTGGGGAGAGCAGAACATAGCCAGACAATGTGGGACTTGGTTGCCGTGGCACAGCACTTAGAGCATGGCCACTTGCAGCCATCTGTACTTATGCCAATGGCTGTGATGAATCTGTACGGGCTGCAGCTCACTCTGCTTTAAAGCTTATTTGAGTACCAGGGCTCTGTTTACTGGTCTGAGTGGTGCTGGCTGCCATGGATGATGTGATGGTTCCAGTCTGATGGCTCAGCGCTCCAGGATCACAAACGAGACAGCAGTGAGCTGAGCTGGGTGAGGATAGCTCCTGGAGCATGATCTCCAGCCTCAATAGGTCTTTCCAGGTCAAGCATGCGTGCAGAGACTCACTCTGCTACTTCACACATTGCTCCTCCTTTGTAAATAAGGATCCAGTTTAGTCTCAGGGAAGGAGAGCAACCACCTTTCACAAAAGGCAAATTCTCTGCTGGGAAAGAGGAGCTCTTTATTCAGGAGAACAGACAGTGGCTCTGCAAGACTTCCTCTAATGCACCATCTTCTCAATTCAGCCCCATAAAAGGGGGTAAAGAGCCACACGGCTTTGGAGCCAAGCTAGCCTCAGCTGACCCCAGCTGCGAGGCAAGTCCTCTGAATTATTTGCAACAGTTTGCTTTGGTTTTGAAGAAAAAGGAAAGTCTCTTCCTCTTGGCCAGGGAAACTGAGGGACATTCATCAGGCCCTAAGCCCCGAGACAAAGGTGCATGCTAACAAGAGAGCAGGTTGCTTTGTCTGTACATAACGTGATGTCATCATATTTTGAGCACCTCTTATGCCTATAAACAGCCAGCCACGACAGAAACTCTTATTTTCATCTAATAACATTCCCATTTTAGATTCTTGACTCTGCAGATAATGCATCTTCTTCTCCAGGACCCCCTGCCTCTTAGATGGTGAATGGAATTGTTTAGCAGTACGAGCAGCATCCCTTAAACAATGTTTCACTGCCATTCCCATTCTCTCATTATTAGGGATCTAATTTCTCAGGAACTTCACTCACTGGCTATGATTTGATATGACAGGCTCACAGGATGTCAGGGGTTGGAAGGGAACCAAAATGTTCATCAAGTCCAACCTCCCTGCCACAGCATGACCAGACAATCTAGCTCAGGGCACACACAAACACATCCAGACAGGCCTGGAAAAGCTCCAGAGAAGGAGACTCCACAACCTCTCTGGGCAGCCTGTGCCAGGGCTCTGAGACCCTCACAGTCAAGAAGTTGCCCCTTGTGTTGAGCTGCAACCTCCTGTGCTGCAGCTTCCATCCATTGCTCCTTGTCCTATCCCAGGGAGCAGTGAGCAGAGCCTGTCCCACTCCCTGCTTACCCCCAGCCCTCAAAGATTTATAATCACTGATCAGATCCCCTCTCAGTCTTCTCTTCTGCAGACTAAGCAGCCCCAGGTCCCTCACCCTCTCCTCCCCAGGCAGTGCTCCAGTCCCCTCAGTATCCTCATAGCCTTCTGCTGGACCCTCTCCAGCAGATCTCTGTCCCTCTTAAACTGGGGCATATTTTTGCATTGTGGAGTAATTTCTTAGTTATTTTAAAGCATTAATGCAAATGCACCCTTCATAGTTGCTACTGAAAACCAGCGTGGCCTTGTGCTGTGTGGCTTCGTGCCTCTCACCACATACCATGGAATATGCCAGGACCTTCATGGTTTTCCCCAGAGGGGAGGTGATGGAGATGGTATGAAAACCTCAGTTGTGGCTCCAAATATTTTGCTGAGATACAGGCACCAAGGTGAAGCAGGAACCCAGCAGCCCCAGACCATCCATCTCCAGCACTCAAATTGCATGAGCCTAAGGCTGATAATACCCACCCAGTCTGTGTTGGGTTGGCAGAAGAGAGTCCTCAAATCTTTCCTTTTCCTCTTCCCAGGAGGGGGAGAAAAAGAAATCACACAACAATCTGAGCAAAGAAAGCTCTATTTTGTCAACACCCTTCAGTAAGTAAATGCAGACCACAGATCCTTCAAGGTCATAGAATCAGTCAGGGTTGGAAGGGACCACAAGGATCAGCCACTTCCAACCCCCGTGCCGTGCCCAGGGACACCCTACCCTAGAGCAGACTGCCCACAGCCTCTGCCAGCCTGGCCAAAAACACCTCCAGGGATGAGGCTTCCACCACCTCCCTGGGCAACCCATTGCAGGCTCTCACCACCCTCATGCTCAGCAACTTCTTCCTAACATCCAGTCTCAATCTCCCCATTTCCAGCTTTGCTCCATTGCCCCTAGTCCTGTCACTACCTGATAGCCTAAAAAGTCCCTCCCCAGCTTTCTTGTAGCCCCTTCAGATTCTGTAAGGCCACAATAAGGTCACCTCGGAGCCTCCTCTTACTCCAAACTGAAGAGAGGAGGCTCTGACCTCTGACCAATAAGGTCACCTCAGACCTGAACACCTCGGTCCCAAACACCTTCTGCCCCACTGAGCAACCCTGCTCAGCCCCCTCAAGGAAACCAGTTGTACATCCCTGTGCCCAGCTGAGCTTTCAGAAGCTGAAATGGGTGTTTGTGCTGTGGTGCCAGCTGTCTGGCAGCTTGGTGGTGCTAATGTATGCAAGGGGAAAAGAAAAAAGCTTACAATTTTTGGATAAACAGAGGTGAAAGTTCAGCTGTGCTTCAGCAGAGGGCTTGCAAGAGGAAGCAGCCCGGAGACGATGCTGGAGTGAAAGGAGAGCTTCATGCAGCAGCAGCAGGCACCTAATGTAATGGCAATAAGGAGCCAAAAAGCCAAGCAGTCACCAAGGAACCACTGGAAATGGTGTCAGAGCAAGGAAAGAAAGGAAGCTTTCTGGGCAGAATGCTGACTGGAAAGAGCTTTGGAACTGGAAGCAAATAAACTGAGTCCTGTTGTTGGACTCAGGGAAACAGAAATCTCTCAGTTTGTATTTTTTTTTTTTTCCCCTTAGCCATGCTTTGTAAATAATCAGGACTACAAAGACATCACCACCTTCTCCTCTTGACTGAAAACAGCCTGGTCAAACAGTGTAACTTGGCTTTTTTTTTTTGTCAGTTCTTTTTCTTTGCATCCACATCTTCTCTATTATAGAGTGATCTACCTTTCGAGAGAGACATGAGGTAAAACAAAAAACAAAATCCATCATTCCTATAGCACTCCATCCTCACACTGAGTTTCTCTGCAAGCAAAAAAACTCCCTAGGAAGAGAGTAAAATAATGCACACTTCGCTGGGAAGTTCAGAGTGAATTCTGACACTTCTGAGCTGTGGAGCAGCCCCTCTGAAAGCAGGAGTGGATGGGGGAGGCCGAAGCACATCAAGGGTTAAAGGGATGATGTAAATGGAGAGAGACATTCCCAGTGAAAACAAAAAGAGAGTCATGCCCTGAGGATCAGTGTCTGAATCTGGGGTAAGTCGGTTCACTATTCTCTTCAGAAGGAAACATTTTAATTAGCTCAATACAAAACAGATACAGCACAGAGAAGTCACCAAGAGCAGGAAATGCTTTCTAAGTCTCAGAGGATAGTTAGGAGACAAGGGCAGTGCTGACCAATTAAAAAAAGAAAAGGAAAAGAAGAAAAAAAAAAAAAAGAGAGAAAAGGACAACAATGCCTTTAGGATTAGGTCCCATAGGCTCCGGTTTCCACCTCCCCACTCCATCTTGGGATCCTGCTGAAATTCCCCCACTGAGTTCCAAGCAGCAGAAAGTAGCTGAAGGATCTGCAAAGCTCCTGGACAATCAAAGCCAACTCGTGTAAGGAGGAAAGGAGCAGTCGGTGCCTTCCCACCTTGTCCCAGCAGGTTCTTGGGGTCACTCCCGATGGCTGAGTGAAGGGAGATGCCTCCTAAGCTCCCCTGGTTTTGCCTTGCTGCTCTCAAAGAGGATGTGAAAAGCAGACAGCGAAACCTGACTGAAAAGGATCAGGAGTAACTCAGGATTTCACCTTCCCACCAGGTGTGGCAGATGTTGCTCCAGCAGAGCAAACAGTGGGAAAGGAAAGTCGTGAGGGTACTGAGGAGCCTTGCACAATGAGTGTCAAAGCCATGAATAGGAGCTTCCTGCCTGGGCTTCTCTGCTAATCACCAGAGAGCATCCCCCTTTTGCCCAGCATACCGACTAGGCATTCACTCTGATAAAACCCAGGGAAGAATGGCTCTTTGAAGCTGCAGAAACCTTTGCTGGAACTTCAAAGTCACACTTCTGTCTACTTTTTTTTTTTTTTCCTTCTTTTTTTTTTTCCCCCTTCTTCCTACTGTTCCCAAATACATCACTTAGGATTAGTAAATGAAAGAGATTAAAGCATTTTCTGCTGGCCATGGCTTCATATAGTCAATAGTGCTTTGTTTACAGGCAGCTGCTTCATTTCCCACTGTCCCATCCCACCCTTTCTCCTGCTCCTGCCACACCAGGGAAGAAACACAGGCAAACCACAGAACCCCAGCATGATGGGGGTTGGAAGGCACCTCTGGGGATCATCCAGGCCAACCTCCCCTGCTAAAGCAGGGTCACCTACAGCAGCTTGCCCAGGATCACAATGCCCAGGTGGGTTTGAAGTCTCTCCAGAGAAGGAGACACCCTCACAGGAATGAAGTTCATCCTTCTGTTCAGATGGGAACTCCTGATTTCAGTTTGTGCCCATTGCCCCTTGTCTTGTCACTGGGCACCACTGGAATGAGCCTGGCTCTGTCTTCTTGACCCCTGCTCCCTTTAGCTATTGATCATCATTGAGCAGATCCCCTCTCAGGCTGCTTTTCTCCAGGCCAAACACCCCCAGGGCTCTCAGCCTCTTCTCCTGACAGAGATGCTCCGGGCCCCTCAGCATCTTTGTAGCCTGTCAGGATCTTTCTGGATGGCATCCCTTCCCCCAGCTGAGAATTGAACAAATGACATTTGGCAGAAAGATTTGCTTTTACAGAGAGAAAGAGTTTCTTGCTTATCTGTGAAGCACATTTATCCATAAGAATATGGATTCAGACAGCTGCAGTCTATCTCTACCTGCCTGTAGTGTTTAGCCGAGAAGAATCCAACTCCTATTGCCTCACGTAGAAAGACCTATGCAAAATTCTTCCCAAACAACTCCCCCACCACTACTTTTTTTGGAGCCTTCTGCGTAGTTAAAGCAGAATGAAGGAGAGAAATATACCTCAAGAAATTGAAGAAATGATGAAGTTTGTGTTTGTAAAGCCATAACCTTGTGCTCAGTGCTGGGACTGAACTGTGTGATCGTTGCAACCGCTGGGTGAGTAACAGGGAAGCAAATGAATGTAGTTCTTGTCAAGAGAAGGCATAAAGCAGGGAAAATGCTTCTTTCCAAAGCCAGGATCTGATCTCATCAAAACACCACAAGTGCTGCCGTAACCTAGAGCCATTGCTGGCCAAAGTCCAGGTAACCCCCCCTAAAACCCCAGCAGCCCCACCCTGTGATTCCTCAGGGTTCGCATTCTGTACCTTCAAACCCTTTGGCTTACAAGAGCAAGAGATGGCCTGAGTACACAGAGTGATAATCTAGAAGGAGATCCTTCAGATTGGAAAGCTTCTCGCAGGGGGTTTGGATCAGGCCTCACCAGCAAAGGCTGAGCAGTGTTGAATGACTTCAGCAAAGGCACACAGGATGTCCTACTTGCTCAGACTGATATGGTTACACCCCTCTTACATCTCACATGAAAAACAACCTGCAGATGCAAAAATGGCAGTCCCAAACCCCACACTTTTTGGTTTTTCTCTTAGTTTGATGGGCTCGTAGAGGAGGAGATGTGTATGAGGCACAAAGAAAGGACTTTGTGGAATTGCAGAATCAGACTTTTTAAGTCTGCTGCTTTTTTTTCTTTTTCTTTTTTTTTTTTTTTTTTTTTTTAAAACAAAATTCCCCCCCTGTGGGGGGTGGGA
>VWZI01008677.1:3568409-3591393 GCA_013396835.1 Psilopogon haemacephalus | reverse complement strand
AGCCTCCTCTTCTGCAGGCTGCACACCCCCAGCTCCCTCAGCCTCTCCTCTCAGGGCTGTGCTCCAGGCCCCTCCCCAGCCTTGCTGCCCTTCACTGGACACCTTCCAGCACCTCAACATCTCTCTTGAATTGAAGGGCCCAGAACTGGGCACAGCACTCAAGGTGTGACCTGAGCAGTGCAGAATACAGGGTATGGTTCCTGGCCCTCAGGTGTGTCACCTGCAAATCTGCTGAGGAGTGCACTTGATCCCAAGTGATTAACATAGGTTTGGCATTTTAAAATATTCCTTAATACTTTTTAATACTTCAGTAACACAGGTTTATTAATTTTTTAATACTTTCATATAGATTTGGAGCTTTTCTAGTACTTGTGCAACCCAAAACCAGGATGAACACCAAAAGGACTTCCATTTCTGCACGGTTAAAAGCAAACACCAAAGCTTTAAGCTTCTTTCCCCTCTCATTACAAGTTTGAGCGAGCACTTTTGGCTGCTTCCATACCCTGGTAATACTGTGGGTCCATGATTTAATTTCTTTCCAAACACACTTGAGCCAATTCCATCTCAAATTCTAAAGAGAGCCCTTTCCAAGCGGAAAGTTGGAGTCAGCCATGGACTCTCCTTCCTAATGGGAAGATGAGGGATGGTGAGGGAAGGAAAGGCTTGAGTACAGTAACTGCTGTGTTCAACTTTGAAAACTCCCAATAATAGTGGGACTTATAAAGGCTACCTTGAAAACTAATTACTGGGTTTGTTTGCATATCCATTCATTCGGGAAGGAAAAAAAACTTCTTTCCTGTGAGGGTGCTGGAGCCCTGGAGCAGGCTGCCCAGAGGGGTTGTGGAGTCTCCTTCTCTGGAGAGATTCCAAGCCTGCCTGGGCATTGTGATCCTGGGCAGTGGGCTCTGGGTGACTCTGTTATGGCCAGGGAGATTGGACTTTGGAAGTCCTTTCCAAAACCAAACTGTACTGCCTTCAGTTTTGGGCTCCCCAGTTTCAGAGGGACAGGGATCTGCTGGAGAAGGTCCAGTGAACAGCTGCAAGGATGCTGAGGGGACTGCAGCACTGCCTGGTGAGGAGAGGCTGAGGGACCTGGGGCTGCTTAGCCTGCAGAAGACTGAGAGGGGACCTAATAAATGTTTATAAATCTTTGAGGGCTGGGGGTCAGGAAGTGGGGGGGGACAGGCTCTGCTCACTGCTCCCTGCCATAGACCAAGGAGCAATGGATGGAAGCTGCAGCACAGGAGGTTCCAGCTCAACACAAGGAGGAAATTCTTGCCTGTGTGGGTCCCAGATCACTGGCACAGGCTGCCCAGCGAGGTTGTGGACTCTCCTTGCCTGGAGCCTTTCCAGGCCTGTCTGGATGTGTTGCTGTGTGACAGATCATCTGGTCCTGCTCTGGAGGTTGGACTCGATGATCAGTTTGGGTCCCTTCCAACCCCTAAAAACCTGTGATCCTGCCATGCTTGGATTCTGGGAGGTGTGTGTGTTGTCTTGCACAGCCACTTCAGGTGGCAGCGGGTTGCAGGGCTGATGGCATCTGTTCCTCTGTCCTTTAGGATGAAAGGAGTCAGGGCGGAGATGCGGCAGCGAGGCTTCCTGGCATGCCTTTCCTGGGGAAGAGAAGAGGTCGCTGCCCGGTTTTATGGATGTCACTGAAGTAGACTTTGAAGCTCTTTGGCAGCACACCACGAGCTTGGCATGGGAAACCACAGCAACAATCATACCTGCTTGATAGATGATTCCTTTAAGTACAACTTGTACGGCGCCGTGTACAGCGTGGTCTTCATCCTGGGTCTGATCACCAACTGCGCCTCCCTCTTCGTCTTCTGCTTCCGGATGAGGATGCGCAGCGAGACGGCCATCTTCATGACCAACCTGGCCGTGTCCGACCTGCTCTTCGTCTTCACTCTGCCCTTTAAGATCTTCTACAACTTCAACCGGCACTGGCCTTTCGGGGACAGCCTGTGCAAGATCTCGGGCACGGCCTTCCTCACCAACATCTACGGGAGCATGCTGTTCCTCACCTGCATCAGCGTCGACCGCTTCCTCGCCATCGTCTACCCCTTCCGCTCCCGCACCATCAGGACCAGGAGAAACTCCGCCGTCGTCTGCGCCGGCGTTTGGATACTGGTGCTCAGCGGCGGCATTTCGGCCTCCTTGTTCTCCACCACCAACGTTTCCAACACCAGCACCACCTGCTTCGAAGGCTTTTCCAAACGCATCTGGAAAACCTACCTGTCCAAGATCACCATATTTATTGAAGTGGTAGGCTTCATCATTCCTTTGCTGCTCAACTTGACGTGCTCCTCCCTAGTTCTCAGGACCCTCCGCAAACCCGCCACCTTGTCTCAGATTGGGACGAACAAGGAGAAAGTGCTGAAGATGATCGTGGTGCACGTGGCCATCTTCGTCGTCTGCTTTGTGCCTTACAATTCCATACTGTTCCTGTATGCTCTTGTACGGTCCCAAGCGATAGCCAACTGCTCCCTGGAGAGGTTTGCCAGGACAATGTACCCCATCACCTTGTGCATCGCCACCATGAACTGCTGCTTCGACCCATTCATCTATTACTTCACATCAGAGTCCTTCCAGAAGTCCTTCAACATAAAAACCCAGATCAAAATGGATTCTCTTTTCAAGACTGAGACCCCTCTGACAAAGACTGCGCTACCAGCGCCGCAGGATGAGATAAGCGACCAGGCTATCACAAACGGAGGAGACCCAACCTCTGAGTCGCATTTCTAGGGAGATGTTTACACCTGGAGTTATCTCCCACTAAGCTTTTGAGTAACACCGGGTGTGAAAGCTGTTTTGGAGCATGTGGGCTCACGCCTGGTGTCCGTGAAGCTATGGGGGAGTGATGAGACAGGTAGAGAAATCCTCACGCTGGGATAGTCCCAACAGGTAAACACGAGATTAAAAAATCCTGCCGGGCCTCCCTTTGGAGATAGGTAGCAGTGCATGCACCAGCTAAAGAGGGAACGGAACAGCTGCTTTCATCAGAAGATGCCAACATTTGGCAATTATTTCCCCCACACCACCCCCACCCCCAGCGGTTGACGTGGGACCAGTTGGAAAATAGAAAATTCTAATTTTCTTAGAGATCTCTACCAATATTTCATTGCCTTCTGGAGATGCCTCAGCGTATGTTAACTCAGTAACTTCCCACACTATGTATGTTTGCTTAAAAAAAGGCATAATAAAAGCTTTTGGCTTTTCCTTATTTCACTGCAAGGGTCTGACCAGGTACAGGCATGTGGCACTGATGGCATGGTGTGAAAGTAGGCAAAACAGCTGCTGGGTAGATAGGAAAAGAAGAATGAATCAGGCAGCTCTGAAATGAGAAGTTCCATTCTTGGCAGGTGAAGCTGTCTTTTAATTTAACTGCAACCTCTAGGGAGAGGTAAAAGAGGTTGTGTGTGACCATTCCTGCTAAGGGCCAGCTGAAAGAAAGGGACTGAAGCCCCAAAGCTCCTGCAAGAGCAAATCTCTGGTTGGGACACTGAGCGCAGCCGAAGGGCTGACCTTGAGCTGCTTACATTTCTTGGGCATGAGCAGATTGTTATGTCAAGCAGCCCGAGGAAGGAGTATGTTTGGATACAGACATCCAATTAAGAGAAGATGTCTGTATCCAAACATACAAGGAGTAAGTGATTGCTTGCTGGGTTTGGCTCCACTGCCAACTAATTAGGTGGTCTCAAAGTAACTCCAAAATAGAGTAAGTAACACAAGTTGGCTACGCTCTTCTCTTAGTTGTGACAGCACAGTGTGCTTGCTTCTCAATTAATTTATTTCAGATCCTGCCTTTTATAGGCATAGAAATATGTGATCATAGAACTGTTCCAGTTGGAAAAAAAAAAACCAAAACATTAAGGTCTAGTCCAACCATTTTCTAACTCTGCCAGGTCTGGGGCTAAGCCATATCCCCCAGCACTGTCTCTCTGTATCCAGAGATGGTCACAGGCTCACAGGATGTCAGAGGTTGGAAGGGACCCAAAGAGATCATCCAGTCCAACCCCCCTGCTAGAGCAGAACCATCCAGTCTGGCTCCGGTCATGCAGGAACACATCCAGACAGGCCTGGAAAGGCTCCAGACAAGGAGACTCCACAACCTCTCTGGGCAGCCTGTGCCACTGCCCTGAGACCCTTCCAGGCAAGAAGTTGCCTCTTGTGTTGAGCTGCAACCTCCTGTGCTGCAGCTTCCATCCATTGCTCCTTGGCCTACCCCAGGGAGCAGTGAGCAGAGCCTGTCCCCCCTCTCCTGACCCCCAGTCCTCAGAGATTTATAAACATTGATTCAGTCCCCTCTCAGTCTTCTCTTCTCCAGACCCAGGTTCCTCAGCCTCTCCTCACCAAGCAGTGTTCCAGTCCCCTCAGCATTGTATCCCTCCACTGGACCATCTCCAGCAGATCCCTGTCCCTCTTAAACTGAGGAGGCCAAAGCAGAACCACCTCCCTGAGAAGCTTGTTCCAATGTTTGATAACTCATTCCATGAGAAAGTTTCTTCTAATGTCTGACCTAAACCTCCCTTGGCACAGCCTGAGGCTGTTTCCTTTCATCCTATCACTTGTAACTTGGCAGAAGTTACCAACCCTCATGTTGCTGCCACCTTCTTTCAGGGAGCTGTAGAAAGCAAGAAGGTTCCTCCTCAGCCTCTTTTTCTCTAGGCTAAACCACCCCAGTTCCCCAGCCACTCCTGTTCTTCTCACCAGCCCTGTCCTCCAGACCCTTTCTCCATCTTTCTTGCTCTTCCCTGCACCTACTCCAGGACTTCAATGTGCTTCTTGAAGTGAGAGCCCTAAAACTGAACCCAGTACTCGAGGTGTGGTCTGACCAGTGCCAAGCACGGGGGCACAATCACTTCCCTGGCCCTTCTGGTCACACTATTGCTGATACAGGCCAGGATGCTGTCGCTCTTTTGGGCCACCTGAGCACCCTGTTGCCAAACCAGCCCTCTGTCTCTCACCGCATTTCACTGGATGATTGATTTCTTGATGCTGTTTCGTGCCTGAAGGTCTGCTGCCTTGACAGGCTGAGTGTAAGACACAGGCACGAGAAGAACAGTTTCACCCCAAGCAGCAAGGCATTGCTTGTTAGATCAGTAATTACATTTTCCACAGCCCAGCGTGCTGCCAAAAAAGACAAAGCATTAATTGAGCAGCTGTTTTCCACTCAGCTATTTATCTTGAGTCCCTCAGATCAAGCCTCATGAGAGACTGAGAGCTACAGGTTGGATGCCATTACTACTTAAAGCAACCAGAGGCTTTTAAACTGTGACAAGAATTCAGCTGCAAAGACAAAAAAAAAGAAAAAAAAAGAAGAAAAAGGTTGCTGCTTTGAGGGGGAGATTTATTCAGCATTACATTCACTTTGAATAAAAGTCAGTTGCTTACCAAAGCTAAAGACAGAGCCCAGAGCTCATTTTATTTTAGTCCCTGAAATGACCATTCATTATCCAGAGCCTCTAGGTTTTGGCTCTTGCTGCAGTCAGTGATTTGCTTGACTCATTATATGCAGGGAGTATGAGAGCAGCCAAACTTCACGTCTCAGCTCTCAGTTACAGCTGTATTTACTAGCAGCTTGCACACAAGATTGACTGGGTGGGTTTTTGCTGTGTGTGGAAACCCTCAGACAAGAGCAGGTTGGAGCAGAAAAAGCATGAAAACAAGGAGAGGTTGCTTAGCCAAGCGGGTGAAATGAGGTGGATATGGCAGGATGAGGGCAGAGTTAGGAGTGAAGTTCTCAGCAGTTAGGAAAAGTTTAGCTCAAGCAGCAGCAAGAAGCTGTGCTGGAAGAAGCATCACTGTCTGCCATTTAGCAGCACACAAAGAAAAGCATTGCCCTGCTCCTTCCCTTCCCCTGCAGGCCTGAACAGAGCCCTTCAGACTCATGTTTCCTTTGGCTGATGAGTCCCTTTCAACACCTGCCTTGAAATGCTTGTACTTCAAAGATGATGGTTCCCTACCTTCAGCTCAGAATGCAAGAGGGGTTTCACAGGCAGGGCTTTCAGCGAGCAGCAAACTGCCCTTCAGCCCACAGCACTTTCAGGTGATGAAGAAGGGCTTGTGAAACCTTCAACAGCTCTGGCACATCCCACCTTGTTCCTAAGAGGTTGGACATCCCCAGTTCCACTGCCCTTCCATTAAGTGGCTGGCAAAAATTGTGCTTTATGAGACAAGAGCTGTGGTTTAGGATGGGAGAAAGATGAGTTTAGGATGGCACATCCCACCTTGTTGCTAAGAGGTTGGACATCCCCAATTCTACTGCCCTACCATTAAGTGGCTGGTAAAAAATTGTGCTTTATGAGTCAAGAGCTCTGGTTTAGGATGGGAGAAAGATGGAACAAGAGAGGGAAGAATTCACTGAATAGCTGAGGGTGCACTTAAAACCATCTTGCTGAGGCTGAGAGAGTTTGGGGTGCTCAGCCTGCAGAAAAGAGGGCTCTACCAGAGCTTACTGTGGCCTTTCTGTACTAAAAGGGACTTGTCAGAAAGCTGGGGACAGGCTTTTTAGCAAGGCCTGTTGTGACAAAACAAGGCTAATGGTTTTGTATGAAGAGGGAGATTCAGACTCGATAGAAGGAGGAGTGTTTTTAAGCTGAGGGTGATGAAACACTAGCCCAGGCTGCCCAGAGAGCTGGTAGATGCTCCATCCTTGGAACCATTCCAGGTCAGGCTGTGTGAGGCTCTGAGCAACCTGCTCTAGTTGAAGGTGTCCCTGCTGACTGGACTAGATGAGCTTTAAGGATCTCTTCCAACCAAACCCAGTCTGTGATATGCAACAAAAACATGTGGTACATAAATACTCTTCTCTGAAGCAAACCTCTTCTTTATTTCAGCTTTAGCTGCCAGCTTGCTCTCAGTGCCTCATGTGGAACTGCCAGCTTCTAAGTCTTATTTTAAAGCTGCTTCTTTCCACTTGCAAGCAAGCAGCAGCAAGATAAAAGTCCTGAGTTACATGGGGCTTAGGAGCTTCATGGGTATGAGCTTGTCTGTCTCTCAGAGGTAAGCAAAAGCAGAATTTGGCTTCAGAGCTTGACAGCAGTGGCATCTCTCTTTCTCAGAATCACAGAATGTCAGGGGCTGGAAGGGACCTCCAAAGCTCATCCAGTCCAACCGCCCCTGCCAGAGCAGGATCTCCTATACCAGATCACACAGGAACACATCCAGGTAGGTTTTGAATATCTCCAGAGAAGGAGACTCCACAACCTCCCTGGGCAGCCTGTTCCAGGGTTCTGTCACCCTCACAGGGAAAAAATTCCTCCTCATGTTTACATGGCAGTTCCTATGCCTCAGTTTCCACCCATTGCTCCTTGTCCTGTCATTGGGCATCACCCAGCAGAGCCTGGCTCCAGCCTCCTGCCACTCACCCTGCACATATTGATAAACATTGCTGAGGTCACCTCCAAGCAGCACAGCCCCAGCTCACTCAGGCTCTCCTCATAACAGAGCTGCTCCATTCCTTTCATCACCTTTGTGGCTCTGTGCTGGACTTTCTCCAGCAGTTCTGTGTCCTCTTGGAACTGGGGGAGATCCAGAACTGGACACAGTACTCCAGATGTGGCCTCACCAGGGCAAGAATCCTGGAAGAAGTTCTTCACAAAGAGAGTGATTGGCATTGGAATGAGCACAAACTGGAACCTAGGAGGTTTCACTAATCAAAATTTCTTTCCTGTCAGAGTGCCAGAGCCCTGTCCCAGGCTGCCCAGAGAGGTTGTGGAGTCTCTTTCCCTGGAGAGGAGGTTGTGGAGTCCCCATCCCTGGAGGTGTTCAATCAAAGCCTGGATGGGGCACTGAGTGCCATTGGCCAAGGCTGGGTGCTAGGTTGGACTGGATGAGCTTGGAGGTCTCTTCCAACCTGGCTGCTTCTATGATTCCATGACCTTCTGCTCCAAGCTCCAGAGGCCTTCCTCTAGTTAAATCCAAGAGAAGGGAAGGAAATAAACCCCCACAAACAAAAAACAAAACCAAACCAAAGCCCAAAGGCAAATCCAACCTAGAAAGCACTATCTGAGCTTCTTGAAGGAAAGGTTAAAAGAGAGAAGGGCAAGAGCTGCCTGCAGCTGGACAGCCTCCAGGCTGTAGGTACACAGCTTGCCTGTAACCCGAGCATAATGAGTGTCTTTTTTTTTTTCTTCTTCCCCCCTCTAAGCCAAGCTTGTGCCAACGCTTACAAATTTCTGTTTGCAGTTTTATGGGGCAAGAGCTGCGGTCGATACCCTCACATAAAATGTAATACTATCATCATGTGCCAAAAGGCTAACTGAAAAGATTCATTATTTGGTAATTTAATACCTTATAAATTATATTGAGATCACATGCTGACTGACACTCACATCTGGTAGGGGAGCTCTTGGCTAAATTTCTTTTGATTTCTTTTTCTTTCTCTCTCTCTCTCTCTAGGTCAGGTACACCCAGTAAATGCTCTATGGCTTGTGTATAAATAACCAATTATGCATTCAGAGAAGAAAAAAAGTCTTTTTTTTTGTCTTTTTTTTTTTTTTTTTTCTGGCTGTTGGTAGGGCAGAAGAAGCAATGGGGTCAAGAGAAGAAGTGGGTTCACAGTTTTTCTGGCCCAGTGTTACCTCTCCCTTGACAAAGGGTTATTGTCAAACAGCACACCAGGGCTAGGAGCTCCACAGCAAAAAAAATCAAATTAATTACAACTCGATGCCTTTAGCTGAAGCTGAGAGACAGGATCCTGCAGTTCTCTCAGATGCTAAGCACAGCATTAATCAAGGAGCTCAGAGCTGACTTCCAGCACTTGAAGGCAGGCTGCAGAACAGCTGCAGAGGGACTTTTCATAAGGGTGTCTAGAGAGAGGACAAGGGGGAATGGTTTGATGCTGAGGGAGAATAGGTTTGGACTACATCTTAAGAAGGTCTTCAGTATGAGGGTAGCAAATGTCTGGAGCAGGCTGCTCAGGGATGCTGTGGATGCCTCCTCCCTCTGGGTGTTCAAGGCTGGATGAGGCCTTAGGTAATCTAGTTGAGAGGTGTCCCTGCCCATGCAGGGAGGTTGGAGCAGATGCCCTCTAAGGTCCCTTCTCTTCTATAATGCCATGAATTCACTGCTGCCAGCAGCTCACCCCTCTTATTCCCCAGCTCTCCATGTGCAGTTCATTTGTTATAAGCTTTGCAACTCATTGTCCTGCTGCAAAGCTGAGAGCTCTGCAAGGTGTTACGGAAACCTCCCTCCCAAGCTCAGCTTGGAGAGGGACTGTTTGCAAAGGCCTCTAGTGGTGGGATGAGGAGCAACAGTTTGACATTAGAGAAGATTTAGATTGGATGTTAGGAACGAGTTCTGCACCATGAGGCTGGTGGAACACTGCAATAGTTTGCCCATGGATGTAGTTGAGACTCCAGCCCTAGCAATGAATTCAAGACCAGGCTTGGCCAGGCTCTGAGCAACCTGCTCCAGTAGAGGATGTCCCTGCTGACAGCAGAGGGGGCTGGACCAGGTGACCTTTGGGGGTTCCTTCCAACCCAGACCATTCTATGATCCTATGTCATGACAGGAGGCAGCAGGGCCTCTGTGAAAGCCTCCCCCTTACAGCAGGCATTTCGTAACACAACAGGCTCCACATCTGATGGAACATACCAAAAGATTGTGGGACAACAAAAATCTCCACCAGCAAAGTGCTCAGGCTCAAACCTACGAAATACAAGAGCAAGGAGGCAGCACAAATAGTGTATGCAAGTCACGTAGGTAAGAAGGATGGAAAGTTGCTGTGCTGCACATGCAAGCAGCTGGCTGCTCCTCACACACCAATGCTCTGTTCTCCCTAACCTTGCCCACCACAAACCTGCTGAGAGGATTCAGTGCTAGATCACTCTAAAAATACCCCTTAAAAACACATCTCTCTAGGAAGTTGTGGCTGTGGTGCTGCAGGAGTGATGGACTGAGACTGCTCTCCCTCTCTGCCCTCTTGTACAATGCAGAGAGGACTTCCCTCTGACAAGCAGCTGGTGAAGGGAAGTGAGAGCTATCACAGTGGTAAGGCACTTGCAAGTCTTCTCAAAGCCCAGTGTCTCTAAAGAGCTGCCCAGTAACATTCTGTGTCATTGCAAGTGGAAGAATTTGCTGGAAAATGGGCAAGAAATTACCATTTGGAAAAGCTGCCTCAGAGCAGAGAACAGCAACAGACCAAAATAGTCCCTGTCAAAGCTTGGACTACATGGGGAGAGCAGAAATAGGTGTGAGGGAGCTGAGGAAAGAAGCTGAGGCTGTTTCCAAAGCATACCATGGAGCACATGGATAATATGTTCAAAGGATCATCAACCCAGGCTGCAGGATCCAAGCAAAAGAGACAGAGCAGTGTGTGCCAGGAGCAACACTGCTGGGTCCTGTGTAGAGTCAAAGGATTGTTTTGGTTGGAAGAGACCTTTAGGATCACCAAGCTCAACCCTTTGCTAAGCATTACAAGGTCACTGCTAAGCCCTGTCCCTTAGCACCACATGGACACAGCTTTATAAATCCCTCCTGCCCACTTGCCTGGGCAGCCTGTTCCAGGACTTGACAACCCTCTTGGTGAAGAAATTGATCCCAACGTCCAACCTAAACCTCCCTGGTGCAGCTTGAGGTCATTTCCTCTTGTGCTATCACTTGCTACTTGACAGAAGAGACCAACCCCCACCTTGCTCCAAGTTGTAGGGAGTGACAAGGTCATCCCTCAGCCTCCTTTTCTCCAGTCTCAATGCCCCCAGCTCCCTTAGCCACTTCTCACAGGACTTACTCTGTAGACCGTTCACCATCTCTGTTGCCATTCTCTGGACCAACACTAGAACCTCACAATGGCCTTCTTGTAGAGAAAAGTCCTGAATCTCAACCCAGTGTTTGAGATGTGGCCTCACCAGTACCAAGCAGAGGGGGCAATGCCTTCTCCAACCCTGCTGGCTGCAGCGTTGGTCCAGCTGGAGCACTGTGTACAGCTCTGGAGACCCCAGCACAAGAAGGACATGGAAGTGTTGGAGCCAGTGCAGAGGAAGCCACCAAGATGCTGAGAGGGCTGCAGGAGCTCTGCTCTGAGGACAGGCTGAGAGAGTTGGGGCTCTGCAGCCTGGAGAAGAGAAGGCTTCCAGGAGACCTTGGAGTGGACTTCCAGTATCTGAAGGGGGATGCAGGAAGGCTGGGGAGAGACTATTGACAAGGTCTGGTAATGACAGGATGAGGAGGAATGGGTTTAAAGTGTCAGAGGGGAGATTGAAAGTGGATGTTAGGAGGAAGTTGTTTGCAGTGAGGGTGGTGAGACACTGGCACAGGTTGCCCAGGGAGGTTGAGCACAGAAGCAGAGAACGTGATCTTTGATCAAATTCTGTGCTCCACAACCTCCCCGGAGGTGTTCAAGGCCAGGCTGGATGAAGCCTTGAGCAACCTGTTCTAGTGGGAAGTGTCCCTGCCTATAGCACAGGGGGATTGGAACTGGCTGAGCTTTGAGGTCCCTTCCAACCTAAGGCATTCTGTGATTCTCTGATAGCTGCCATAAGCCAGGATGCTGTTAGCTGCCTTGGCCAGCTCAGCCATAGTGCAGACTCATTCATCTGGCTGTTGACAAGTACCCCTCGGTCTTTTTGTGGGCTCAGCTCCACTTAGCAGTTAGCTGACCATCCTGCAGAAGAGGATCAGGGGAGCCACAGTGTCCTCCTCTGGCACAGGGCACCAGAAGCCAGGCTGGGTCTCAGCCCAGCTAACCCCAAACCTCTGCAGCGAGCAGAAGAGCAGACCGCAAACAGCCTTCAGGGAGGATTTGAGAGCAGAAACAAAGCAGCCCTCATTTGAGTAAGCAGATTATGTTGCTCAGCATTTATTTAAGAACTAGGCAGAGCTGTTCTTCAGGAGATTAAAAGTCCAGGCCCTGCTCCCCTCCTAATGCCGGAAAAGCTGCAAGTTTAACTTCTGAGTGCTGACCTCAAGCTTACCCCAAGCGTCCTGTCTGGGTAGGAGCTGTGCAGTTGCTGACATGCTCCTAGGGACCAGAAACCAAATTAACCCCAAAATGCCATGCCACAGAGCTGTCTTGCTTAGAAATCTCGGTTTGTGGGCAATTCAAGGTGATAAACTCAGGTAAGCTCAGAAAGTGAGGAGGATCTGCTCAAAACACTTTCTTCTTTCCCACAGCAGTGGGCAAGAATCTTTTTCTCTGGGTACTGGTTCCAGCTGCCAGAATCTTCTTTATTTCATGCTCACTGCCTGAGCAGATTAATAAGGGTTTGTAGGTATGAAACTGAGTTTACACCAACAAAAGCATGAAAAGTTGCCAGGGCCACAGATGGAATTAACATGGACATGTGTGAAAGGCTGAGCCTGCTGTGGGGTTCCTCCTGGTGGCAAGGGAGGTTGTAGCCAGGCAGGGTTGGGCTTTTCTCCCAGGCAATCAACAGAATGAGGGTGCAGTCTCAAGCTGTGCCAGGGGAGGCTCAGGCTGGATGTTAGGAGGAAGTTCTTGGCAGAGAGAGTGATTGGCATTGGAATGGGCTGCCCAGGGAGGTGGTGGAGTCCCCATCCCTGGAGGTGTTCAAGCAAAGCCTGGATGGGGCACTGAGTGCCATTGGCTAGGGCTGGGTGCTAAGGTTGGACTGGATGAGCTTGGAGGTCTCTTCCAACCTGACTGATTCTGTTCTAAGTGTTGAATCTTGGAGTCTGCTGGGATGAGGGAAGAGGAAGGCAGAAGCTCATCAGGGAACAGAGTGATTTTAGCCCCTCTAAACCAGGCACCTCTCCCAGCACAGCACTATCCCACTTCTCTCTGCAACTGCCACTTCATCTCCCAGCACTGGCAGCTCTCACTTTTCATCTTCAGCTTAGCTCCCCATTGCAGACCAAGAGGACACTCACAGCCCTAGAGCACTGGGCCCAGGGAGGAGCTGGGTGGTTTCTTCTCTTCAGGAGTGCTGCTCACACATTTTCCCAGAACACTCGAGCTGCCCAGATGCCAAGAAAACCCTCTGCTAGCTTTGCTCCACCCCAGGGGGGGGATGCTGCCCAGTGTAAATATTGTACAGCAGTTAATAAGATGCATGTTTTGCACTCTGTGCTCTCTTCTGTCTCTCTGTGTGTGGATAAGGTGGGGGGGGGAGGGAAAAGAAAAAAACTTTTTTTCTGGAAAAGCAGCATGTGTGAGTGTGCTCATTTACCCTGAACTTCCATAAACATACATAGTAGCTGCAATAATATTGAAATGTAAGGTGGTTGGTTGGCTTTTTCTCCCCCCTCTCTCTCTGTAGAGTTCTTAAGAACCTCTGAGTACATCCAGCACACACAGAGGATTTGCTGGAAAGCCTAAGGATGGGAAACTTTATTTGTTGTTTTATGCAACTCCCCCAGCTTCTGCTGAGGTAGTGCATCATTAACCTCAGTTACCTCTGCAGCTATGGAATACTTCACAGAACCACAGGATGTTAGGGGCTAGAAGGGACCTCCAAAGCAGGATCAGCCAGGGCAGGCCACATAGGAACACATCCTGGTGGGTTTTGAAAGTCTCCAGAGAAGTAAACTCCACCACCTCTTTGAGCAGCCTGCCCCAGGGCTCCATCACCCTCACCACAAAAAAGTGTCTCCTGCTGAGGTGGAACCTCCTGTGCTCCAGTTTGTGCCTGTTGTTCCTTGTCCTGTCACTGGGCACCACAGAACAGAGCCTGGCAGCTGCATCTTGACCCCCACCCCTCAGATATTTATAGGCAATGATAAGATCCCCTCTCAAAACTCAACAGCCTCTGGTCTCTCATTCTCTCTTCATAGGAGAGAGGCAGTATAATGGATCTTGAAATATCTTTTGACCTCTGGAAGGATCCTGCTGCTTCCAAAGCTGGCACCAAGCTGCATTATCTCTGGGAGTGAGACAGCAGAAATGTCAGCTCAGCTGTGGCACTTGAACCACACTGATTTAGCAGTTGACAGGCACTGGAGGTGTTATTTCATACTCTAAACCAGCATTAGCTGTGTTAGGGAGCTGGGCAGAGTGCTTTAATCACAAAGTGCTTTACTCAGAGCTATCCTGTGACATGGCAGCAGCTCAGCACACTCAGACATCATAGAATGCATTGGGTTGGAAGAGACCTCAAAGCTCAGCCAGTTCCAACCCCCCTGTGCCATAGGCAGGGACACCTCCCACTAGAACAGGTCCCTCAAGGCCTCATCCAACCTGCCCTTGAACACCTCCAGGGAGGGAGCAGCCACAACCTCCCTGGGCAACCTGTGCCAGTGCTGCAGAGGCTTGGGTTGGGAAATGCTTGTACAACTTCTACACAGGTCACACAGCTACAGAAGCTCTCCTGTGCTATACCACTGACATCCTGTTGTTACTGACACTACCAATTGCAGGATGCTGTGTCAGTGGCCACTGCAGCCCTGTGCAGAACCCATGCAGTAACACTCACAACCTGGAGTGAAAAACCACCAACGTTTTCTGTAAGCAGAGAGCAGGACTCACTAAGATCAGATGCTGACCACACTGCCCCAGGCAAGGCTCTACAGACACTTTAGCAAGAGAATGTTTTCTGGTGTAAACAATGTGATCTGTAGCACATCAACAGAGCTTGAATGGGGCCTCTCCAGCTCCAGAGAGAAGGAGCTACTGGAGAGAGTCCAACAGGGCCTGCAAAGATGCTGTGGGACCTGGAGCATCTCTGATGTAGAGAGACTAAGAGCCCCGGGGCTGTTCGGCCTGGAGAAGAGCAACCCAAGAGGAGATTTTCTCAGTGTCTATCAATAGCTAAAGGGCAAGGGACCAGACTCTTCTCAGTGGTGCCCAGCAACAGGACAAAGAGCAAGGACACAAACTGCAAACCAGAAGGTTCCACCTAAGGACAAGGAAAAGCTTCCTTCCTATGAGGGTGCTACAGTCCTGACCCAGGCTGTTCTGAGAGGGGGTGGAGTCTCCTCTGGAGAGATTGAAAACCCACCTGGACATTGCAATCCTGGGCAACCTGTTGTGGGTGACCCTGCTTTAGCAAAGGGGTTGAACTGGATGATCCCCAGAGATGCTTTTCCAGTCCCCACCACGCTGGGAATGTGAGGTGGTAAACTTATCAGACAGGGAGTTTAAATCTTCAGGTGTTGTGTTTAAGATTCCACATGAAAGTGAATCATCAGAATCACTACACTTAATTCTGGGCTTATCCTCAGAGGTCGGCAGAGCAGACAACATAACCTAGACAGGATTACCAAGGGCAACTCAAACACCATTTCACTGTTCAATACAGAAATGAGCCCACTGCACAGCTTAGCTTCCACAGACATCTCCTAGCAAGCAACCCCCTGCCTTAGCCAGCCTGATGCTCATTCAGGTTTTACTGAGTTATCTGAGCCTGTTTGGGTTTGCACTCCAGCCCTCCTAACATCAGAGCTCCTTCTGCTGATAAAGAAGCACGCCCCTGGCTAAAAAGTAAATTAAACACAGTTAAAAGCATCATTTGCAGTTATCGAGGAGCCTGCAGCTGAGAAGAGACAGTTCTCACTTTGTTTCTGCCAGACAAAGCAGGGCAGTTGGAGGGTTTGGATCAGACACAAGGCCAAATAGAAGCCAGGAGAAACCACAGCCTGAGTTCTTGAGGAGTCTTTGCACGGGACAGCCTCGTGGCCCTGAGACAGACTTCGATGCAAGAAGTGCAGACCTGGGCATTTTGGCTATTTTGGGATTTGAAGGAAAAACAATCACCCAGGGGTTTGTCCCCAAGGAACATACGGGCTTGGATCTTCCACAGCACTTGCACACACTTGCCAAGCTGGTCAGATGCCAGGCAGGTCACACCTGAAACCTGCCTCACTACAACACTGGAGTGCAGGTCTCAAACCCTGGCTCTCTGCAGGGGCTGCTGGCTGAGGGACAAGGCTCAGCTAACACACCCCTGGGGGTTCCATTCAGTGCCTGGCTGACACCAGGCCAGCCCAGAGCAAAGGCACCCAGCTCCAGGGCACCAGCAGCTGCTCACACATTCTGCAGGGCAATAAGGTGTTTTGTTCTTCTTTCTTTGTGGGTTTCTTTTTTGCTTTGTGGGTGTTTGTTGGGGTTTTTGTGGTGGTTGGTTGTTGTTTTTTTTTTTTTTATTAAACCAGAGCAAGCCGGAAACAAGCTTGGCAAAAAAGCTTTAGCATCTTTGGCTGGAGGTTTTGGTTTAGGTTGGAAAGGACCTCAAAGCTCAGCCAGTTCCAACCCCCTGCCATAGGCAGGGACACCTCCCACTAGAACAGGGTGCTCAAGGCCTCATCCAACCTGGCCTTGAACACCTCCAGGCAGGGAACAGCCACAACCTCCCTGGGCATCCTATGCCAGTGTCTCACCACCCTCACTGCAAACAACTTCCTCCTAACATCCAGTTTCAGTCTCCCCTCCACCAGTTTAAACCCGTTCTTCCTCATCCTGTCATTACAAGACCTTGTCAATAGTCCCTCCTCAAGCCTCCTGTAGCCTCCTTCAGATCCTGCAAGGCCACTCCAAGGTCTCCTGGAAGCCTTCTCTTCTTCAGGCTGCAGAGCCCCAACTCTTTCAGCCTGTCCTCAGAGCAGAGCTGCTGCAGCCCTCTCAGCATCTTGGTGGCCTCCCCTGTACTGGCTCAAACACTTCCATGTCCTGCTTGTGCTGGGGGCTGCAGAGCTGCAGACAGTGCTGCAGGTGTGAGGAGAGCAGAGCAAAGGGGCAGAATCCCCTCCCTTGCCCTGCTGCCCACAGTTGCTCTTGCTGCAGCCCAGGACATGGTTCATCACCTTCAGCTGGAAGTTTTACCATCTTCAACAGCTTTGAGTGCAGGAGGGAAGAGAAAAATCAGAGTGCTGTGCCCAAAGAGACTCTTCCTTGCCCGTGGGTCACCAGTGTGACCTGACAACAATAGAGACCTGGCAGTGTGCATCTCCCAGACAAACGAGCTCATGCACCCTAAAAATAAAGCCCTGCTAAGCTGCTCAGCTCCTGTCTTCCTCCCTAGCTTCCTGCTGAGCTGTTCCAGCCAGCACTTAACCGCACACTGCCTCCTTGGTAGACCTGCTTGGTTTATTGTAGACGCTAATTAAATCTCTAAGCGAGGGAAGTCAGGAATTCCTGTTGGTGGCTTTGAGGAGGTGGGGAAGGGGGGGGAAGGAGGGAAGAACAAAATGAGACACGAAGAATTACAAGCACTGTGCACATTTTCCTGGCACGGGATCCACTCCGGAGCGAGCCAGGCTGTGAAACACCTCCTTCCTCTGCATGTGGCTCCCCTTTCCTTCCCCTCATAAAGCCTGCTTTAAATAAAGGAACATCTGCACAGGCTCCGCAGCAGATGAGCCCTAATCAAGCTAAAGATAAAGTATGCAGGGCCTGCACGGAGGTGTGGGATACCAAAAAAAGAGCCTTTGTGAGGAACGGGTGCCAAGGCACTCGAGCTGCAGATTAGAGCTGGCAGGGGTTCCAGAGCACCCAAAAAGCCTGGCCCCAGCGCTGGGCAATGCACACAGCCAAGCACCACGGCACACACACCCCGGGGGGCAGGCAAAGAGGAGAGGCTAAGGGACAGCTGCTACGGGTGGAGGGACCAAGATGCTCAGGACACACAGACATTTGGGGTGCCAGGCAGTGGCAGCCACAGCTGCAGTCACCCTGAGGGGCTGACTTCATGAGTTTCAACAAGGCAGAACACCAGGTCACACAGAACCACAGAATTGACCAGGTTGGAAAAGACCTCTAGGATCATCAAGTCCAATCTATCACCTAACCCTTCTCATTAACTGATCCTAAGTGCCTCATCCAGCCTCTTCTTAAACACCTCCAGGGATAGGGACTCCACCACCCCCCCGGGTCCTGCACTTGGGTCACAACAACCCCAAGCAAGGCTCCAGGCTTGAGGCAGCATGGTGGAGAGCTGCTGGCACAAAGGCATCCGGGGGCTTCAACAGACAGGAGCTGAATAGGAGCCAGCAGTGTGCCCAGGCAGCCAAGAAGGCCAACAGCATCCTGGCTGGGATTAGAAATGCTGTGGCCAGTAGGAGCAGGGAGATGATTGTCCTCCTGGACTGGGCTCTGGTGAGGCCACACCTGGAGTATGGTGCTCAGTTTTGGGCACCACAGTACAGGAGGTACTGGAAGACCACCCTTGCCCTAGTCCAGGTAGTGCCACGTAGCTGTGATCTCCCCATCAAAACGGATCTTTATCTGCCTCCACAGTCATCCTTTGTGCTTCCAGCAGGAACTGTGAGCACGCAGCAGGCAGGGTGTGGAGGGCAAGCCGTGGCTTTTGCAGCAGCAGCAGCTGCTGGCAGTGCTTTCACACCTCTCTCTCTCTCTCTCTCTCTCTCCCCTGCGCTGCTCTTTCCTCTACTGAACGCTTCGCCAGGGGCAGATGGGTAACGCAGATTTAAAACAGGTCCTCGTAAAACCTGCTCAGTTTCACAGCAGTAAAATTTCATCTGGTGAGGCCAGACAGTTGCAGCTGGAGCAGGGTGAGACCAACGGCTTGAGCAGGCGATATTTTTACTGGCTTTGTCTCAGCTGACTGCGAGAGAAAGAAACCTTAGGGCTCAGCGAGGAGCAGAGATCAAATTCACTTCCTATTCTCGCAGGTTAAAGCAGAGGAGCAAGAATTCCACAGTGCTCTCATGAAAACACATCAAGACTATTTTTCCTCCTTCCCCCTACCCCCCACTGCTTGCTTGCCTTTTTTTTTTTCCAGCAGCCTATGCATGACTGCTCTGGATGAAGAGCAGAGCCAGGGCCTGCTAACTGTCTGCATCGTTGACATTGCACCAGCTGGGCTGAGCCACGCCATGAAGCTCCAGAGACAGGGTGAAGGACACATGCACAGCAACAATTCACCCAGCTCATTTGCAGCGTGCTGGGCCCTGCATGCAGAGTCAGGGGCTCTGCAAGAGGCATGAAGGCACCTTGCAGAGCTGATGAGCACTGCATGCAGCTCTGCAGCCCCCAGCACAAGCAGGACATAGAAATGTTGGAGCAAGTCCAGAGGAGGCCACCAAGATGCTGAGAGGGCTGCAGCAGCTCTGCTATGAGGACAGGCTGAGAGAGTTGGGGCTCTGCAGGCCTGGAGAAAAGAAGGCTGCCAGGAGACCTTGGAGTGGCCTTCCAGGATCTGAAGGGAGCTACAGGAGGACTATGGAGGGACTATTGATAAGGTCTTGTAATAACAGGATGATGAGGAATGGGTTTAAACTGGCAAAGAGGAGATTGAAACTGGATGTTAGGAGAAAGTTGTTTGCAGTGAGGATGGTGAGACACTGGCACAGGTTGCCCAGGGAGGTTGAGCACAAAAGCACAGAATGATCTTTCATCCCATTCTGTGCTTCTGTGCTCCACAACCTCCCTGGAGGTGTTCAAAGCCAGGTTGGATGAGGCCTTGAGGGACCTGTTCTGGTGGGAGGTGTCACTGTCTGTGGCAGGAGGTTGGAACTGGCTGAGTTTTGAGCTCCCTTCCAACCTAAACCACTCCATGATAGCTTTGTCTTGGCTTCATAACCACTCTGAGCCAGAACTGGGAGGTGCTTATCAAATCCAGTCCGACTGTGCAACTCAAGGTCACAAACAGCACAGCTCAACTGCAACCTCACAGCATGCAAACAGGGCCCTTGCCTCACTTAGATCACAGGGCTAGAGGAAAAGGTAATGGTGCAAATCAGTGTCTCAGCACTGCAGACCTCCAGAAACAAGCAGCTCTAAACCAGCAGTCCCAGGGGCTGCCCCTTCATGCCTCAGGAAAGCTGGGGGTAGGCAGCAGCTTTGATTCATGCTCACACTGAACATGAAAAAGAAGCGAGGAAAAAAATCTCCATCCTTTAAAGTGCTTTAACTAGGAGAACAAAGGATAACAAAGTCTAAAGGGGTGCAGATAACGCAGGAGTGGAATGGCTGCATCAGCTAAGCAAAGCTCCAGTGGTGTCCTGGAGGCCATCCTGAAGCAGGCTGTGGCTCAAAAACAGCGACCCCAGGGGCTGCCACTCCATGCCTCAGGAAAGCTGAGGGTAGGTAGCAGGTTCCCAAGTCGTGCTCACACTGAACATAAAAAGGAAGTAAAGGGGAAAACTCCATCCTTTAAAGTGCTTTAATGCAGAGAACAAAGGATAGCTTGAAGTCCAAAGGGGTGCAGAGAAGGCAGGAGTGGAATAGCTGCGTTAGCTAAGCAAGCTCCAGTGGTATCCTGGAGGCCATCCTGAAGCAGGCTGTTTATTCCCAGCTCCATAGCGACAAAACCTAGGCTGGTGCTAGCTGCTCTTGTACCGCAGCCAGGCTTGCAGCCTGCCGTCTCCAGCAGGAAACCAGGGAAGGAATTTTGATTACAAGTGATCACTGCCGAAGATGTGCATTCAGATGAAAACGAGACTTTTCATCCCCTTCCTTTTGTTTCTTGATTCCTAGTCAAGCTCTAACCCCATGCATATGGGCTGGCAAGTTTGCATTTCCATACAAGTCTTTCCAAGCTAGCTTCGGGGTAGGAGAGAAAGCTGGCAAGGGGGAAAGGTCAGTGTTTAAATACCTTATTACTATTACTTCCACGGGAAACCCGATGCCAAGCACAAGAACTGCATTTAGCTTTAAGCTTGACCTATTTAAAAGCAGAA
This sequence comes from Psilopogon haemacephalus, assembly GCA_013396835.1. NCBI lineage: Eukaryota > Metazoa > Chordata > Aves > Piciformes > Megalaimidae > Psilopogon > Psilopogon haemacephalus. The sequence goes on along the minus strand of VWZI01008677.1, from coordinate 3,570,852 downwards.
ATTCCTCCAACGTGAAAATCCTTCAGTTTTGGATCTGCACATTCTTGGTCTGCTCTCACTGTGTGGCCCATACATCACCTCGATCCCTGCTTCCTAAAGGAAGGGGCAAGCTTGCTGGGGAAGGTGTAGGGCAAGAGAGCTGAAGAGGATTTCTTTTCAAGGGGTGCATGCCCTGGAGAAGCACACAAACATTTTGAGTAGGGTTTTCTCTGCTGTAGACCCTGATGTTGAAGCAACTGTCTTGTAGTCATGTAACTGACAGAGGAAGAAGCAGAAGATTGCTGACAGAAAAGGATAGAATGATCTGGGTTGGAAGGGACCTTCAAAGCTCACTCAGTCCAATCCCCCTGCAGTCAGCAGGGGCATCCCCAACTAGATCATGTTGCCCAGAACCTTGTCAAGCCTCAGCTTGAATATCTCCAGGGATGGAGCCACAGCCTCCCTTTAAGCAGCCTTGCCTTTCCCTATAAGCTGCAGCAGTGACACTTGCACTGTTTGCAAGCAGCAGAAAGGAGGAGGCCTGCCCAGCATGCTGCACACCTTCAGCTGGCACTCCCTCATCAGCTTCAGCAGGTCAGAGCCAGCTGTGACACAGGTAGGACTGATACAGACCCCAAGCACAGTCTGTATCCAGGCCATCCCCCAAAACCCTCACCTGCTGAGCTGGCCCTGATCTACCATGAACTTGGAAATTAGCCTGAATCACCACTTTGCAGCTCCCCACTACCCAGCCTCTGCCAGTCTCTGTCTCTCCAAGGCTTTATTCATAGAATATCTTTGGTTGGAAGGTACCTTAAAGACCATCCAGTTCCCACCTGCCATAGCCAGGGACACCTTCTGCTAGCCCAGGTTGCTCAAGGTCTCATCTAACGTGGCCTTAAACTTAAAAGCTCTGGGTGAGGTGACATCCTGTGTTTTCCTCCCTCAGCCAATAGTCTAAATTCTCACTCAAATTCTCCAATTAGTTCAAACCAGCACAGCCTCCAGGGAGGGAGCATCCACAACCTCCCTGGGCGACCTGTGCCAGTGCTTCACCACCCTCACTGCAAAGCATTTCTTCCCAATGTCTCCTCAACAATCCTAATTTAAAACCCTTCCTAATAATCTTTTTTTCTTGCTGCCTTCTGCTCTGCAAAGCTTCGGTAGGTGACAAGTTGCAATTTCTTCTTTCACAGAGATTCCACCCCCTGCCTCCAGATGCCAAGCCTGCAATGCTGCAGTCTTCAGGTGAGATGTGAACCGATGCTAGATTTGGGTTTTCAGGGCTCCCTCTTGTGCTCTGCCTCGGGTCGCACAAGCTGGTGCTCTCCAACCTACGTCTGCTGTCATTTAAGCTGCAGACGAGTAGCTGGAAGTCAACCGAGATGAAAAGCCAACATCAGACCTTAGAAACCAGGAGGAGGACTTGTTTCAGAGCCTCCTTTCAGCAGTGCCAGTGAGGAGGTTTTGGCGAGTTTCAAATTAACACTTCTTTCCCAGCGAGGAGACCTGGAAGCTGGCCAGAGCTACTGGGAGCAGTGATGCTTCGTGTGTCTTCATTCCCTTCCCGGGAGGCAGCAGGGCCTTGTCCCCTCTCTGGATGGTCCTGCTGCAGGAGCACTGTGGCACTAAGCTCTGCAGGAAACTGGGAATGGCTTTGTCTTGCCCTTGCTGCCATTAGGGCTGGAGCCTCCTCAGTTAGCCTCTTCAGGGCTGAAATGGCTTTGCTGGACTTGTTTCCAACACCCTCCAGTCTCCACCTGCCTCCCCAACCAAAGGCAGTGCAGAGCAAACAAATCCCTCCCAGGGATGAGGCTTCCACCACTTCTCTGGGCAACCTGTTCCAGGGTCTTCCCACTCTCATGGTGAATATGATCTGGAAGGTCTTTTCCAACCTGGTTTATTCTGCTCTTCTAAAGGATTAGAACTTAGCCTTGAGTTCCTCTCACGACTAAGGATTGTAAGCAGTGCTCAAGGCATGTAGTGCCATCATGTGTTCAGGAAGAGAAACGAGAGAAGGGAGCGACCTAAGCAGCAGAGCAGGTGCTGAGAACACTTCTGCTCTGCACAACCTTCCAGCCCACACCCGACATCAGCTGCTCCTAGGCATCAGTGGAACTTCTTCAGCATGACATTGGTGAGGCACTGGAATGGGTTGCCCAGGGAGGTGGTGGAAGCCTCATCCCTGGGAGGCTGGGAGGACAGGGCTCTGGGCAGCCTGCTCTAGTGGAGGATGTCACTTCTGACTGCAGGGGGCTGGGACTGGATGACCTCTGGAGGTCCCTTCCAACCCAAACTACTCTACATTCAAGCTACTAATGTCTGTGTAACTGCCCAGCTGATCAGGGATATTGCTAGCAGAGGCAATCTGGAAGAGCAAGATCCCAGCCTGTCATGAAAACCCCATGTGAGGCTGGGCAGACCTTCAAAGCAGGCACAGATGAAGTGTTTAAAACTAAAAAAA
>VWZI01008677.1:3492821-3560206 GCA_013396835.1 Psilopogon haemacephalus | reverse complement strand
GGGGGTGTTGACTGCTTCTTCCAGGTAACAAGAGACAGGATGAGAGGCCTCAAGTTGCACCAGGGGAGGTTTAGGCTGGATATTGGGAACATTTTCTGATGCTCAGTGAGAGGACAAGGGACAATGGGTGGAAGCTGAGGCATAGGAAGTGCCATGTAAACATGAGGAGGAATTTTTTTCCCTGTGAGAGTGGCAGAACCCTGGAACAGGCTGCCCAGGGGGGTTGTGGAGTCTCCCTCTCTGAAGATATTCAAAACTCACCTGAATGTGCTCCTGTGTGATCTGGTGTAGGAGATCCTGTTCTGGCAGGGAGCTTGGACTGGATGAGCTTTGGAGGTCCCTTCCAGCCCCTGACATTCTGTGATTCTGGAACAGACTGCCCAGGGAAGTGGTGGAATCGTCCTCCTGGAAGTGTCCAAAACACATGTAGCTGTGGCACTTAGGGACATGCTTTAGTGGTGGGCTTGGCACTGTCAGGTTAATGGTTGGACTCAAGGACCTTGCAGGTCTTCTCTGGTCTTAATGATTCCATAATTCTATCAATAGGTAGGAGCTGTGATACTGGCTCAAGGGTGGTGCAACTGGTAGCTGGGCTTTGCCTCTCCCAGCACAGTTATAGTGCAGTAGGAAAAAAAGAGATTTCAACTTACTGAAAGGCAGCAAATGCTTCTTCTCCTTCTGAATCCTGTATCTTCTCCTCCTGAATCCTGTATCTTCTCCTCCTGAATCCTGTATCTTCTTTTCATTAATCCTATCTCTTCTCATCATGAATCCTATCTCTTCTCCTCCTGAATCCTGTATCTTCTTTCCATTAATCCTATCTCTTCTCATCATGAATCCTATCTCTTCTCCTCCTGAATCCTGTATCTTCTTTCCATTAATCCTATCTCTTCTCATCATGAATCCTATCTCTTCTCCTCCTGAATCCTGTATCTTCTTTCCATTAATCCTATCTCTTCTCATCATGAATCCTATCTCTTCTCCTCCTGAATCCTGTATCTTCTCCTCATGAATCCTATAACTTCTCCTCACAAATCTCTATCTTCTCATGAATCCTATATCTTCTCCCCATGAATCCTATATCTGATCCTATATGGTTAGCAAGACCAGCTTGGAGTCAAATCCCTTAAGGCAGCCAACATCCCAGTTTGATGCAATCCACACGATAGGTAGAAAATGAAATAGGGGAGAAAATATTGGGGGGGAGTAAGAAAAATGGGCTGTAGCTTAACTATTGTGGCATTCCAGAATGTGAAGGATGCCTGCTGCTGGAACTGTGCAAAACTGCAGAGTGCTGCAGATGTAATTAAGACATTATTGTGATGCATGTCCTCCCCAGGTGTCAGAGAAAAACAGGGGCTGGTGGGTAAAAGACAAATGTGAAAGAGAAAACAGGAAGAAAAAGGAGACAAGCCAAATACTGAGATACTGCAGAAATCATCAGGAGGAGAAGCAGGGACTGAAAGAAATGGACAGGGCCAGCGAATTCTCCCTGCCAAGGAAATGTTGACTCCTCTTTCCAGAGGAGCTGCCTGTAACAGTAAAGGCTTACTCACTGCTTCCAGCACACAGCTGGATCTAAGAGTCCTCATGGGATGCAGGCACAGGACAGCATTCTCCAAGATGGGGAGCAGGCACCAGGTCTGACACGCAGTCCTGTTGGCTCCTGCTCTGCTCCCTCCCACCAGTTTCAGAAGATCAAATCCATCCTGTTGTGGGATGCCACAGCTCCTTCCCTTGCCTCTTCCCCTGCTCTCCTTTGCCTTTATGCCCAGCACCTTGTGTGCTGTAGACCATCAGCTGTGGCTCTGTCCATAGCCACAGAAATGTGCAAGCCTGGTGTTCCTAACTGGTCGGTTCCTGTGGAGCCCAACTACTGCTAGGCACTTGGTGCAAGAATGAGAGCTTACAAAAGATCTTTACAAGGAAAAAAAAACAAAACAAAAAACCACAACCAAAAAAACCAAACCCAACCTCAAGTATCCTCAGCTACTGTTTCTCAGGGAGGGCTGAGATAAAGCTGCTTCATCTTCATGTGCAAGCATCCCCTTACCTCTACCTTTGTGCAGGGAATTGAAAGCAGTTCCCTGCTGTTGGAATCGTGGGAAGCAGTGGCAGGAGCAAAACCTGCAGCATCCCAGTGACATCCTGGGGTAGGTGTCTTGTTTCTGATCTGAGTGAAGTGATAAAGTGATAGTTTCTTGAGCCTGCTTTCTTCCAGGAAGAAAGAACTTTTTAGGCTGTCAGGGAGTGATAGGACTGGGGGGAATGGTACAAAGCTGGAAATGGGGAGATGCAGACTGGGTGTTAGGAAGAAGTTCTTCAGCATGAGGGTGCTGAGAGCCTGGAAGGGGTTGCCCAGGAAGGTGGTGGAAGCCTCATCTCTGGAGGTGTTTGCAGCCAAGCTGGATGAGGCTGTGGGCAGCCTGATCTAGGGTAGGGTGTCCCTGGGCATGGCAGGGGGGTTGGAACTGGATGCTCCTTGTGGTCCCTTCCAATCTTGACTGATTCTATGAGTCTATGATTCTCAGAGATACTCAGAGTAGACCTGAAACATGACCTCTTTTTACTGTTGATGTCTTGGTGGTAGTTGTTGGTGTCACTGAACTGGTTTTTTTGGTTGTTTGGCTCCTGAGCAGGTTTACATCTTGCTACCTAGATGTGCAGTATCATTCTTACTCTTGAAAAGGGGTAGGAGTCATTGCTGTCCTCATGGCCCCAAACTGGGACACTAAGTACACTCCCAGCCCTGTGTTCCTGCTGCTGAGACACTTTGTCCCCCACAGCACCTGAGAGGCCTTGCACCACAGCAGCCCAGCATGGCACTGCCAGCTCTGGGCTGGCAGGCAGATGCTAAGGCAAACAGCCCAGCTGTAGCCCACTCTTGTCCTAGGGAGCATCAACACCAGGTGCTCCCATTGCAGTCCCACAGCTCTCTGCCCCTGCATCTCTCAGCCCTCCTGAACTCCTGGTTTCCTTGCTGCCTGGATGCAGGGGAGATGTTTCCAGCCTGGATTCCTGCTAGGCCTGTATGGATGCTTGGCTCCTAACTCAGGCACTGCTGGCTGCACATACTTGATTATTACTTTGAAGGACAGCCAGTGAAGTTGTGAAGGATTTCATCTTGTATCAGCTGCAGCTGGCTTTGGTTTAGGGCACAAGATAGGAGTCATAGAATCATAGAATAGTTTAGGTTGGAAGGGACCTCCAAGATCATTGAGTTCCAACCCCCCTGTGCCACAGGCAGGGACACCTCCCACTAGAACAGGTCACTCAAGGCCTCATCCAACCTGGCCTTCAACACCTCCAGGGAGGGAGCAGCCACAACCTCCCTGGGCAACCCATTCCAGGCTTGCAGGGCTTTAGTGTCAAGGCCCTGTCAGTACTTGGATATATTGAGTCGAGTTGACTTGCTTTGACCTGGTCTAGTTAAAGATGTAGTACAGATAAAGGCAGAGTGGATTAGGTGACCTCTAAAGGTCTCCTCCAACCCAAGCCATTCTGTGATCTACAACTTTGTGACTTCTGCTCCTGTGTGGTTTGATGTCTGCACTGCTCTCATTTGCATGCCTGACCTCATTCTGTTCGGGTGGTTCCTATTTTTCAATTCCATTGTCTGCTGGAGCCTTTGTTTGCTGTGGGCTCGGATGAAGTGAAAGGGGAAGCTTTGTATTATGAAGCAAATGTGCTGAAGAACACGGTGAAGGTTCTCACATATAGGAGGGTGTTTCCAGTCTGTGGAATTCACTGCTTTCTGTGTTCCAGTTCACATGAAGATGTTCGCCCTTTGCAGCCTTCAACGTCACAGCTGACATCTGGGACGCCAGCACACCCATGGCTTTTGGAGCACCCTCATGTTCCTTCCAGCCTTCCTGGTGCCCACTTCTCTGCCTCTCCAGCATTACATCATGATGGGCAGTCCTCTGCTGGTCACGTAACAGATAGGACCTCCTTGGGTGTGCTGAGAGGAAGGTCTGCAGACATCAATACCTGAACTCTGAGCCATGGCTCTTCCCACAGCAGCGCCACCAGCTCTGCCCTGCTGACCCAGCCACCACTCTACAGTTATGTACCCACTGTCTCAGGTGGCAGAAAGAGCTGTGGGCATGGGAATGTCCCACTGATCCCACTACAGGGTGAAAAATCTCATTTTCTGAAAGCCAGCTGCTGTATTTCAGTTAGGTCCCCAACTGAAACTTGTAATGACAGGACAAGGAGGAATGGGTTTGAACTGGCAGAGGGGAGATGGAAACTGGATGTTAGGAGGAAGCTGTTTGCAGTGAGGGTGGTGAGACACTGGCACAAGTTGCCCAGGGAGGTGTTGAAGTCCAGGTTGGATGAGGCTTTGAGCGACCTGTTCTAGTGGGAGGTGTCCCTGCCTATGGCAGGGGGTTGGAACAGGATGAGCTTTCTGGTCCCTTCCAACCTAAACCATTCTATGATTCTATGAAGCTGAGGACGAGCAAGCCCACAGTGCTGTCACAGACTTTCATTATCACTCCTCTGCGGCTGCCCTGCCACTCCAAGAAAGGTTAGTCACCAGCATGGAAGAGTTGACATGACTCTAGCACACACCTTCTGAGCTGATCTTGGCTCCCTGAACATCATGATGGGCAGAAGGATCTGGAACTGCTAGAGCGGGTCCAGAGGAGAGCCATGAAGATGATCAGGGGGCTGGAGAACCTCTCCTATGAAGACAGGCTGAGAGAGTTGGAGTTGTTCAGTCTGGAGAAGAGAAGGCTTTGGGGAGACCTTAGAGCAGCTTTCCAGTATTTGAAGTGGGCTACAGGAGAGCTGGAGAGGGACTTTATCTAAAAGCATCTAGTGACAGGCTATGGGCTAATGGCTTCAAGCTGGAAGAAGCCAGATTTAGACTAGACTTGAGGAAGGAATCCTTCCCCATGAGGGTGGTGAGGCACTGGAACAGGTTGCCCAGAGAGGCTGTGAAGGCTCCAACCCTGGAAGTGTTGAAAGCCAGGCTGGATGGGGCCTTGAGCAGCCTGACCTGGTTGAAGGTGCCCCTGCCCTCAGCATGGGGGGTTGAATCTCTAAGATCCCTTCCAAGCCAAACCACTCTGTAGTTCTATGATCTGATGCTAGAAGATCCTTAGGCAGGAGAGCTCTGCAGCCTGTGAGTTGTGTGCTCCTTACATTTAGTTGGATGTCAGCAGATCATCCAAGTCTTTCTCCTCCAAGAGCACTGCTGGGCAGTGAGCAAAGGCAGCTGGCACAAAGCTCTTAAAGGCACATGAGGGATGTGCTCAGGTTGCTCTGCAGGTAAGAAAACAGAATCACCCATGTGGGCTTGCAGAGGCTATTACAGGGTTACTCACTGCTATACAGACCTCTTGGAAAGAACTTCTGAAAACTTCTTGGACAAGCTGGGTAAAGAAACTAAAATCACCACTGCCAAATAAGTTTGTTTGTGTTCCCCTGCAGGTCCTGCTCCCCTACATTTGCTTTCAGCCCCTCCAAAAGGCTGTTAAGCTGCTGGATGCCTCATGTCCAGAGATTCTGACCTGTGAGGGGTGGCAAAACAGCCTTAGCAAAGGCAACTGATGAGGTTATTTTTAGCATCAGCTGCATGGAAACTACTTCTCAGAGGCTCTGCTGTGCTACAGCAGAAGACACATATTTCCTCCTTTTGGGCTTCTGATGAAAAGCAGAACTTGGGAACTCAACAACAATAACAAAAGAGCAATGGGTCTGTGGTGACTACTGGCTGCTGGTGCTGGCAAGCCCCACATCTCCCATCAGAAAACCTTCTCACAGTTTCACCCAGTCACAGGGGTGGAACAAAGAGCCCAAAGAGCTTGTGGAACCTCCTCTAGAGAGATTCCAAACCCACCCAAATGCCATCCTGGGCAACCTGCTGTGGGTGACCCTGCTTTTAGCAGAGGGGTGGATTTGACAATCTCCAGAGGTCTCTTCCAACCCCTACCATGCTGGGATTCTGGAATCACAGAATGGATTAGGCTGGAAGGGACCACAAAGCTCAGCCAGTTCCAACTGCCTGCCATAGGCAGGGACACCTCCCACTAGAACAGGTCCCTCAAGGCCTCATCCAACCTGCCTTTGATCACCTACACCTTGATCACATCAAAGATCACATTGGGTGATTCTGTGCTCCACAACCTCCCTGGGCAACCTGTGCCAGTGTCTCACCACCCTCACTGCAAACAACTTCCTCCTAACATCCAGTTTCCATCTCCCCTCTGCCGCTTTAAACCCATTCCTCCTCATCCTGTCATTACCAGACCTGTCAGTAGTCCCTCCCCAGCCCTTCTCTAACCTCCTTCAGATACTGCAAGGCCAGTCCAAGGTCTCCTGGCAGCCTTCTCCTCTCCAGGCTGCACAGCCCCAATTCTCTCAACCTGTCCTCACAGCAGAGCTGCTGCAGCCCTCTCAGCATCTTGGTGGCCTCCTCTGGACTGGCTCCAACAGTTCCATGTCCTGCTTGTGTGGGGGGGATTCAAGGTTCTCAGCTGGGCTGAGCTTCCAAGGTTTTGAGTACCCCAGACCCTACAGCATTTGAAGAGTTCCTTTTCCTTTGTGCTGAGAGAGAAGCACTTTGGTGACTGTGGGAACGGTGGGACAGGAATGTTTTCACTTCATTACCTCCTCACAGTTTCAAGAGCCTGCTGAAGGGAGCAGGGCTTGTGGGATGGAGTCAGTGATGAACTGAGGCTCCTGTTTTGAATTAAAACCCTATCTATTTCAAACAGAACTTTGGACAGGAGTAGCATGTGTGCCTGCACTAGGAGCAGAGGAAATTATGAGCAGCAGGATTTAATGGGGCCATGGAATCACAGCTCCCAGGCAGCCAACGAGTCACTAATGAGCAATGAGATTTCAGCTGCCATGAAAATGCAGGCAGAGCATCAGGAATTATTTCTCACACTACACCCAGCTTGCCCCTTTTCTCTGCTGTTTCTTTGTCTTTTGTTTGTTTGTTTGTGCAAAAGGGCAAATGATGATGAGCTGGGGACCCAAGCACACAGATAAAAGTAGAGAATTCTGAAGCATTTGCCATTCTGTGTTCCTCTTTCTTGTTGTCTGATGTACAGTATGAAAGAGTATCTTAGAATAAAGGACACTTTTATGTACTTCAGTCTAAAGATTGTCCCTTGTCCTATCACTTGGCACCACTGGCCTCATCCTCTTGCCCCACACCCTGTAGATATTGATAAGCATTGAGAAGATCCTCACTCAGACTGCTCTTCTCCAGGCTGAAGAGTTCCAGGTCTCTGAGCCTCTCTCTGCTCCAGTCCCTTCATAGAATCACAGAGTCCATCAGGGTTGGAAGGGACCACAAGGATCATCCAGTTCCAACCCCCCTACCATGCCCAGGGACACCCTACCCTAGAGCAGGCTGCCCACAGCCTCTGCCAGCCTGGCTGCAAACACCTCCAGAGATGAGGCTTCCACCACCTCCCTGGGAAACTCCTTCCAGGCTCTCACCACCCTCATGCTCAACAACTTCTTAACACCCAGTCTGCACCTCCCCATTTCCAGCTTTGTTCCATTCCCCCCAGTCCTATCACTCCCTGACAGCCTAAAAAGTCCCTCCTCAGCCTTCTTGTAGCCTCCTTCAGATACTGGAAGGCCATAATAAGGTCATCTGGGAGCCTTCTCCTCTCCAGACTGCACAGCCCCAACTCCCTCAGTCTCTCCTCACAGCAGAGCAGCTCCAGCCCTCTGCTCATCCTCGTGGCCCTTCTCTGGACATCTTCCAGCACATCTCTGTAGCTTGTGCTGCACTCTGTCCAGCAGTTCCTTGTATTCATGAGGTTCCCTTCCACCCAACTCCATGTCTCAAAGAATGGCAGCACAGCCTGACAGTGTCAGCCACTCCTCCAAGTTCCTGTCACCAGCAGATTAGCTGAGGGTCCACCCTGTCCCTTCATCAGGGTCACTTACAAGGATGTTGAAGAAGACTGGATGCAGTCCTGACCCCTGGAGAACACTGTGAGCTACAGGCCTCCAACTGTACTCTGTCCCACTTACCACAACCTTCTGCATTCTCATTTTTTGTCTAGTTTTTCCCTCCCTGTGTATCCACATACCTAAAAAACAGTGCTCCAAATTCTGTCTGAACTGAAGTGCACTGCTGCTGTCAGTGCCTGGCAAGAGGCACAGCAACAACTTCATAGTGGGAGCTGGGAAAGAACTCAGAAAGGAAAGAGAAGCATGACAAAGGCACAGCAACTTGTCTCTGCTTATGTTCAGTCTTGCACGTTCCAGCAGGCCTCTGAACAGACAAACAAGGAAGTGTGGAGCTGTTATTTTTTTGCTCCAGAGCCATGAGAGTGAGTATTGCTCAGTTATTGCCTGCACAATGGTGGCAGCCAATGTTCAGCCTGCTGCTGTGGTGAAGCTTCACATCTCCCAGACTGGAGGCAGCTCTGTGGGCTGCAGCAGCCTGTGGCATCCTCTTACCAGGGAGGCTGCTCCACACAGGCTTCTCCTCTGTGCAGTGGAGGACACAAACTCATGCTGCAGAGCAATCACAGAATGGCAGGGGGTGGAAGTGACCTCCAGAGACCATTGAGTCCAACCCCCCTGCCATAGCAGGATCACCTAGGGCAGGTCACACAGAAACTCAACCAGGCAGCTTTTGAAGGTCTCCAGAGGAGGAGACTCCACAACCACTTTGGGCAGCCTGTTCCAGTGCTCCACAAGTCAGTCCACAAGTGACCAAGCCAGCACAGCACAACCATGGGCCAGCCATGTCCCTGAGCTGCAGGAAATAAATATGGGCAATGCTGTCTGCAGGAGCCAGGCTCTCCTCTAAGAGAGGAGTATGTCATTGTGGCAGGGAATATTTCTGGCAAGCCCACCTCTGCTATAAGGACAGGCTGAGAGAGTTGGGGCTCTGCAGCCTGGAGAAGAGAAAGCTGCCAGGAGACCTTGGAGTGGCCTTCCAGTATCTGAAAGGGGCTACAAGAAGGCTGGGGAGGGACTATTGACAAGGTCTGATAATGAGAGATTGAGGAGGGATGGGTTTAAACTGGCGAGGGGAGATTGAGACTGAATGTTAGGAGGAAGTTCTTTTCAGTGAAGGTGGTGAGACACTGGCACAGGTTGCCCAGGGAGGTTGTAGCTGCTCCCTTCCTAGAGGTGTTCAAGGGCAGGTTGGATGAGGCCTTGAGGGACCTGTTCTAGTGAAAGGTGTCCCTGTGTATGGCACAGGGGGGTTGGAACAAAATGATTTTTGAGGTCCCTTCCAACCTAAACCGTTCTATGATTATTCTGGTAAGCAAAACCCAAGAGCAGGATTTGCTATGCAAATCCAAATGCTACCTACATCATTAGGGTGAGAATCTACAGGGAAAGCACAGCTGTGACCAGTGAAACCACACAGCCCCTACATCAAGTCCACTTTCCTCAGCAGAAAAAGCTCCTTCCTCACTCCTTGCCTGCAGGATATCTGACAGGCAATGCTTACAAGCTGGGTTCAAGCCCTCCAGGATGACTATACCATAGTCCTCCTCCAGCACCAAGCACGCAATAGTGCTGGACAACACACAAAGAAGTTTCTTTTAGTGGGTGTAATCTTCTAGCTGGGTCTTAAAAAAGCAAACATCCTCCAGTTCCAGACAGGGAAATGTTAGCCCCACTTTGTTACTGAAGAAATCCAGCAGAACTGTTCTCTAGAGTGAGGGTGAGGAGACGTTGGAAGGGGTTGCCCAGGAAGGTCATGGATGTCCCCTTCCCTGGAGGTGTTCAGGGCTAAGCTGGATGAGGGCTTGAGAGATCTGGTCTAGTGGAAGGTGTTCCTGCCTATGGCAGAGGGGGGGTTAAAATTAGATGATCTTTAAGGTCCCTTCCAAGCTAAACCATTCTATGAATCTATGAATCAGTTCCTCAGGCTTCCATAGAACGGCCTGTGTTGGACATGACATTAAAGAGCATCCAATTCAAATCTCCCTGCCATGGGCAGGGATAACTCCAACCAGACCCAGCTGCTCCAAGCCACATCCAATCTGGCCTTGAACAACTGCAGGAGTGGGACATTCACCACAAGTTTTTAATGACCTGTGTGCCTTTGAATGTCTCTCTTGCTCCTACACTTCTCCAGTAACAACTTGTCCTAAACCAGGCTGCCAGAACAATTCATGTGTATGAGCTCAGACTCGCAGCACCATAGAGTTACAGAATCATAGAATGGTTTGGAGTGGAAGGGTCTTCCAAAGGTCATCTAAATCAAATCCCTGCTTAAGGGACATCCTGTCCCTGCTGGAAGGACATCCTCCACTAGAGCAGGTTGCTCAGAGCCTTGTCCAGCCTCACCTTGAATATCTCCAGGGACGGGACCGCAACTAGCTCCCTGGGCAACCTGTTGCAATGTTTCACCACCCTCACGGTGCAGAACTTGTTCCTAACACCCAATCTAAATCTCCTCTTCTCTAGTTTCAAACCATTGCCCCTTGTCCTTTGCAAACAGTCCCTCTGCAGCCTTCTTGTAGCCCTCTTCAATTCCTGGAAAGCTGCTATGAGGTCTCCCCAGAGCTTTCTTTTCTCCAGGCTGAACAAGCCCAGCTCCCTCAGCCTGTCCTCCTAGCAGAGGTGTTCCAGCCCCCTGATCACTTTCAGCAGCTTCAACTCTTCTGTAAGCTGTGCTCTGAGGCATGCAGTGTACTTTCACAAGCGCCCCTTTTGCTGTGCTCATTTTTAGTCAGTTAATGCTTCACTTACGGATATGTAAAAGCACAGCTCTGATTCATTCCATCTCTCCTCTCCACAAAGGAATCAAATCACTCAGAGCTATTGGTGACAAGTGAGTGAGGGATGAAAGCCTGGAGATGGAAGATCATAGAGATCAGAGATCTGCAGAGGAGTCAATAATGTTTGTTTTCCATAAATGCCAGCTGAGGCAATCCACAAACTGTTCTGGAATTCAGAACTGATTCTGAACTTCTCAATTGCTGCTCCCCAACCAGGCTCTGCTGTGCTCGTTGGCCTGCAGAGTATTATTTGCGTGGTGATTTAATCTCACTGAGTGCTTTGTGACTGGATGCATTCCAGCAAATAAATTCCCATTGCTGATGAACAAGTTAAAAGATCAGCCAAACAGGATGTACTGATAAACACTGCAGCATCGGCCAAAAGCTCACTATTGCTTTTCATGAAGCCCATATAAATAGTTGGAAAATAAACATCTGACAATCTTCAGCCTCTGCCAGCCTCCTTGGACAATTCAGGGAAGCAGGACCAGCACAGTGCTGTGGTTTAGGACGTTCTTATTTGAGTCAGGGCCACCAGGTTTGGGTTTCTGAGCTGTCTGACGTCAGTGCCACTACCGCCCCCAGGCCAGGTGGCCGCTGCAGAGATGTTCTACTTCACACTTCTAAACCAAAGCAAAGCAGAGAGTCTTAGCTGCTGAGCTATGGGGCAGTCATGTGCTGCAAAGCCAGAGGCTAAACGGGTCCAAAGAAAATCCAAAGAATTAGATCTCTAAGGGGATAAAGTCCTCACCTTGCTAATGCACCTACCCCCTGGGATAAAGGTGAGGCTGGGCTTCATCCTGCTGCCTGAGACACCTTCTGAAGTGCCACCCTTTGACATCGCTGGCAGCAGCTCCAGCAATTGTAAGCCGAGCTGCCTTCTTATCTAGTGCAGGAGAAATGTCAAGCAGGGCTCACAAGAGAGCTATAAAAAGCCACTGGGAAGTTGGACTTTACCAACGAGAGGACTTAGCACTAGGTGAAACAGAGCTGAGGGTCACGCAGTGCAATGACCGACCACAGCCTTACCATCAAGGGGCATGAGCAAAGCTGAATTTCCCAGGAGGAACAAGCAGAAACCCCCGAGTGCCTCCACGCTCATCGCCTTGGAAAGGAGGAAGAGTGGAGGAGGAGGAGGGGGCTGTCCTGCAGAGAGCAGCACCCAGCCCCACGCACACCTTCTCCCCTACCTAGCAGCCCACGGGGTGCTGAGCAATCCCGGTGGAGCAGCAGGAGAGGAAACACCGAGGACAAAGGGCGCACAAACCTGATGCTGGGACAACCGTGGGCGCTCATGGCCACGACCCGGCTCAGCAGCGCTGGGAGCCCAGCAAGAGAGTGGCAGGGAAGCAGGCAGGGGTCGGGAGCCCTGCGCAGCCCCAGCGCGGAGCCGCAGGCAAAGCAGCACCTTGCTGCTGATGTCACCCAGGTCGCAGCGCTCATGTAAACAAGGCTGCAGCGGTGCAGCCGCCGCACTCCACTTCCTCCTGCCAGCTCAGTTGCACTTGGCCGGCTCGCTGCCTCCCGAGGTAAGGCTGCTTTTAAACTCTCTCGTCGCGACCTAGAACCAGCCTTAGCGAGGCTCCAGATGTGGGCTCCTAGGAAAACGCTGCGCTCCTCGGGCTTTTTTTTTTCCTAAGGGTCGGAAGAGATTTGGTGGCACTGTGAGCCTTGCAAAAGCAGCAGCAGCAGCAGCAGGAGCATCCTTGGGCGCCAATCCTCTCTTTCTGGGCACATGGAGGAGGTGGAACAGCGGCGGCACCAACTTGCTGTTCGCTGGAGAAAGCCAAATTGGCACAGCCCGGGCAGTTAGCGGCTCCCAGCCTGCTCCCCAGTGTCTGCAGCAGGCACAACGCCCCTTCTTTTCCTTGTGATTTCTCTGGGAATCTCTTTTCCTTTAAACTCCTACTTGAGCAATTTGCAAATCTGTTTGCTTTTTTGTTTTGTTTTGTTTTTTCCTAACCACAAAAAAAAAAAAACCAACAAACCTTCAAATGTTTTCTGCACGCTGCCCGCCTTTGTGCCCTCCAGCGCGATTTGAGTTGCAACAGGAGGAAATTAATAGTAGCCAGGAGGGCAGAAATAGCAAGATTGCTTGGACTTGTTCTTGCTAATGACAATCCTAAAGCAGCCTGAAGTTGTTAATTCAGACTGTGGGCACTGGTCCGGATTAAAACTTAACTTACTTCACAGACTGAAGCTGTTAAGCTGCGCTTTGTGCAGGGCTTGCACTTGCTTGCAGCAGCAGCTTGGTTCTGGTGGGAGCTCAGCAGGGCTGCAAGCATGCAGCTTGGTGCTGGGAGAGAGGATTTATAGTGGGTGGCCCCTGGATCTGCCATCTCTCGTAGTAAATGAAAAGGGAAGGGCACCAGAGGTGAGGCAGCGTGTCAGATCTGCTGTGCTGCAGGGCTCTGGGGGAGAGCACTTGAGCAGCAGGAGGTGGGAAGTGAGAGGCTGGGTTTTGTTCCAGAGCATGTTTTCTGGTGCCAAGTGAAAGTGCTGGGACATTGGCTCCAGTGTGAATGCCACCAGCCATGGGAATGGAATCCGTGATGGAAGTCCACCTTGCAAGTGCTGCAGTGAGGCTGCTGGAGTCCTGCCACAAGTGCATGACCTGCTGCTTCAGCTGCCTGAGCTGCAGAAGCAAAAACGAGGCTGGTATTGCCCAACGAAAGCGACTTACCACAACAGATCAGACAACCCAGAGCTGCCTTTTTGTGTGTGTGTGTTTTGTTTGTGTGTGAGTGTGTGTGGAAGAGGAAAAGCAGAAGTAGCACTCTTAAAGCACCCTTAACTGTAGAACTTTCTACTTCTGACTACAGAAGTTTCACACCCAAGTGCAAGCGCAATAGTGTGAGACATGCATGGCCATGCCAACAGGGCAGACTGCAGAGGCACTTGTGACTGAAATCATAGATTGGAGAAGACCTGGTTGGAGAAGACTTTAAGGCCATCCAGTCCAACCCTGACCTAACATCTCCCGGTAGACAACTCTTAGATCATGTCCCTGAGCTCCTCATCCAAATGTCCTTTAAACCAATGGACCTACCTGCTGATGGGCATGCCAGAAAGATCCAGGAGTCGGGAACAACACTCTTTGTGCTTCAGTCATTCTTCAGGCCTAGCAAGAGGAACAAGTAAGAATGTGCACACTTAGGGATGCCACTGCAAGAGCCTCAGAAACACAAGCTCTAATGAAATTGCAAAAGGCCAGTGGTTAGATAAAGATGTCTTTCTTTACTGCCCATTTTTGGGCAGTCCATATTCTGAAAACAACACTGCAGTGGGAGCTGGCTCCCTGCACTCTGCAAATATGCATTGGTTCTTCTACCTGTGAATACCAACAATGAGGATTACTGGAAGCATCTCTTCCTCTCTCCCCACTAGTAACAGTTACTCAGCATCACTTTCAGTTTGAGATCACCCCAGAAGATGGCAAGACAAACTCGTGAGAACGTAGTCACACCACTGCCTCTTTCATCAGACAGCCTAAGTCCCTTGGGGTTAGAAAAATACCTCAATGAGGAGGGCACAGAAATGAAGTCTGGATTAACTCTGACACCTTGTGGACAATTAGCAGAGGAAGGCCAAAGGGGAACCTCTCTGTGCTGTGGGTTGCACCATAGAACACAGAATGGTCTGGGGACATTTACAAATCATCTAGTCCAACCACCTGGAGTGAGCAGGGACATCTGCTAGAGCAGGTTGCTCAGAGCTCAGTCCAGCCTGGAATGTTTGCAGGGATAGGACATCTACCACCTCTCTGAGCAATCTGTCCAGTGTCTCACCACCCTCAGTGAGAAAAACGTCTTCTTTGTGTCTCCCATGGTCTGAGGCATACTGCAGCCCTTGCAGCCCAGCCCTGCACTCATCTGCATGCCTGGGCACAGTCTGCTGCAACCAGAAAGTGCAGGCTGAATGCTGATACCAAGCATCACCTTCAGGTTACAGCAGACAAGTCCTGGGCACATTGGTCTGCCCTAAATGAGTCTTTTCAGAGGCTGCTTTGAGTCAGCAGCCTGAACCTGATTCTCCTGATTGCTGATGGTGTGGTCTGGTCCTCAGCTGACGCAGGAAATGTGAACGAGGGCTAACTGCATCTAGGCACTTGGAGAAGCAAACTGACTCTTTATGACTCACTGAAGTGAAGATCATGTGCCTACTGCCCAGCATGTGAAAACATGTCAAAACAGGACAATTTGCCAATGTACCTAGTCCTCTCTGGTTCCAGCACTTGTCTTTTGGAGGAGCAGCAGGGAGTCCAAAGCTTTGGCATCCAAAGCAAACCAGGCAGCAAGGACTTTTAAAAGTAGCTCTTTCATGGCTTCTTGGCAAAGTGGGAGGACACCAGGAGGGACAGACCTTGAGTGTAGCGAGCAGTGCTCTTACTGGGGACAAGGGCAGCAGACAGCATGTTCAGCTAGAGCTGACAGACAAAGCAGCTGGAAGGGGAACACAAACCTCCAGAGCAGCAGAAATCCACAGCACTCGGAAGAAATGAGATGCGACCCAAATTTACCATGCTGAGAAGCAATTTACTGCTCTGAGAAGCCACACCCTGAGTGCTCAGCTGTGTGTCCTGCCCACTCTCTGTCTCAGTGCTCTGAAGAGCACCAGAAAGGAGAGTGAGAAGCCTCCTACACTGATCTTCACAGCAGTGGAGATAAAGCCATAGTCAGAAGCATCTTTCCTGCTTGTTTCAAGCACCCTTTGAACCTTTTTTGCTCCTCATGGGCACGCTGTGTCCTTGCAACAGGAGCAAGGCTGCGGTGTCCTGAGATGGGGGGCACAGGGGACACTGGGGAGCAGAGCATCCCACCCCAGAGCTGACTTGGGGTGAGGGTTTCTGCAGACTGGAGGGGTTGCTCTGGAGGGCCAAAAGCAGCCTGGGAGGTGTGTTCTGTAGTCTATGTACTTGTGCTGCTGTGGTGAAGGGAAGGGATTAGACAGAGTTTCTCAGCTGCAGCTTTTCTGCCATGTTTGCTGCAACTGAAGGATGCAGCCCAGCTGCTAGAGCTGAAGGTGCTGCAGGAGGTAAGTGTGCAGACCTCGTGCTTTGAAGACCACAAGAAAATGAAAGGCAGCTTTAAAAAGAAGAGCAAGAAAGTTAGCAGCAGCATCTGCTGAGGGAGCCTGAGGAGGAGCAGTGGTTAGGGGGTTGTGCTCACCTTCAGCACCGGTCACAGTGTCACAGATTGCACTGGGTTGGAAGTGACCCTCAAAGATCATCTTGTCCTACCCCCTGTAGGCAGCAGGGACACCTCCAACCAGAGCAGGCTGCCTGGGGCCACATTAAATCTGATCTTGCATGACTCCAGGGACAGGGCTTCAACCACATCCCTGAGCAGCCTGTTCCAGTATTTCACCACCTTCATTGTGCAGAGCTCTCTCCTGATGTCCAACTTCAATCTCCCCTGCTCCGGTTTCCACCCACTGCTGCTCATCCTATCACTCTAAGCCCTTCTAAACAGTTCCTCCTCAACCCTCCTCTTCAGGTATTGAAATGTAGCACTGAGATCTCTCCAGAGCCTTCTCCAGGCTGAACAGCCTCAGTTCTTCCAGCCTGTGTTCCTAGCAGAGGTGCTCCAGCCCTCTGATGATCTTTGTGGCCCTTCTCTGGACCCACTCCAGCAGGTCCATGTCTTTCTTGTGTTGGGCCACTGCACACACACTGAGTGGGTCAGAGCCACTGCCCCTACGGTGAGCATGGCCTGTGTCCCCTGATGGGACTTTGCCATGTCTGGGCATTTCTGAGGCCTGAATTACAACCCTCCCACAGCAACCTTGGCCAGTGTCTTGTAGAAGCTGCCAACTTCACACACTACAACCATTAACAAGCTGAGAAACCTCAGCTCTTTGTGACCCCTAGCACTTGGCAGCTCCAAATGCCACCTTTTTATATCTCCTTTGTAACACGAAGGAAAGATAATCTCAGTACCAGGGTCTGAGTTACTAATACCTACCTACAGAGACACCACTTCTGGCAAATGCCCCTTGCCAATGGTGCAGGAAATGAGTCATAAGGAATGAATCAGTGCCTGCAGTGCCACACGAACTGGGGAGCTGACAGGCAACCTTAACTGATCTGTTGGGAATCACTGAGATGGGAACCAGAGCCCTGTGGGGAAATACCCAATAAGCCCAGACTCTCCTGCCTCTGTGGTCTTACAGAAGAGCTACAGGGGCTATGCTTGCTTTGGGGGTGTTGATGGACTCCAAAAGCTCCCCTGAAGACTTTCAAAACCCATCTGGATGTGTGGGCAACCTGCTGTGGGTGACTTGCTTAAGCAGGGGGGTTGGACTAGATGGTCCCCAGGTGTCCCTTCCACCCCCCACCATGCTGGGATTCTGGGATTTTTATGGACCTTAATCAGCTAACCCATGACCAGGAGTTGTTTGCTGTGATTTCCCTTTCACACAATTCTCTGTTTTTCAGGTGAACACAAGTCGAAGGCACTGTTAGAGTAACTAAGCAGCTTGTCCTGCAAAAGCTGACAGGAGATGGCCCAGCAGTTGGGCATGGGACATTTTGCCATCCCTACTCAGCTGAATCAAAGGCAGCCAGAAATTGGAAGTAACTAAAAATAAAATTATCTGATGGGAAAAAAAAAAAATAAAATTTAAGCAAGGCTGCTGGAGTGGTGAGAAATGGAAGCTGGTGATCTTCACTGTGAGAGTGGTGAGGCACTGGAACTGGTTGCCCAGAGAGGTGGCAGATGTCCCATCCCTGGAAGAGGGCAAGGTCAGGGTGGATGTGGCTCTGAGTAGCCTGAGCCAGCTGAGGATTTCCCTGAGTATTAGACTAGATGATCTTTAAGGTCTCTTCCAGCCCAAACCAGTCTGTAAGTCTAATTTCCACATGGCCTGAGAAGCTGGGTCCATGAGGTCCACTGCTGGGATCGCCCCTGCAGTGCCTAGCATACAGCTTAGTGGCAGGTATGATTCAGTGGCTGGCACCTACATGGTCATTGTTTGGTGCAGAAGCTGGACTGTGTCTCACCTTGCTTCCATGTATTCCTGCCCTGATGACCAGAGACCAGACCACAGCTGACCAGGGGGTCACAGAGCACTGGCACAGGCTGCCCAGAGAGGTTGTGGAGTCTCCTTCTCTGGAGACTGTGTTCCTGTGTGACCTGAGCTAGATTGTCTGGTCCTGCTCTGGCAGGGGAGTTGGACTGGATGATCTCTTTGAGACCCTTCCAACCCCTGACATCTTGTGAGCCTGTGGCCCTGAACTGCCAGAAGCACAGGCAGCTTCTCCTGCTCCTCTCTTAGGAGTATGGCACAGCTTCATCCGTGCTTATGGGCGGCTGAACAGACCAGCAAGGGGACAGACACAGCATGAATGATCCCCACCTCTGTGTGAGTAGCAGGAAGCCTCTGAAAAGGCAGCACTGAAGAAGACAGCAGAGTGTTTTATGCAGGAGACCTTCACAACCCTCTGCATTGTGCTCGGCAGTCAGATAGGAAATAGCCATGTGGATCTCAGCACCTCTGGCAGCGCCTTTGCCTTCACAGCCCCTTTCTGTTCCCTGCAGGAATGATCACCCCGCCCTACGCCGCCACCAACGCTTCCAGCAGCCCAGCCATGACTCAGAGCAACCAGACCTGCTCCAATTACAGCCTCGCGTTCAAAAGCAGCCTCTACGCCACCACCTACACCCTCATCTTCATCCCCGGCCTGCTGGCCAACAGTGCTGCCCTGTGGGTGCTGTGCCGCTTCATCAGCAAGAAGAGCAAGGCCATCATCTTCATGATCAACCTGGCCGTGGCCGACCTGGCGCACGTCCTCTCGCTGCCCCTGCGCATCTACTACTACGTTAGCCACACCTGGCCTTTTGGGACGTTCCTCTGCTTGCTCTGCTTCTACCTCAAGTACCTCAACATGTACGCCAGCATCTGCTTCCTCACCTGCATCAGCATCCAGCGGTACTTCTTCCTCTACCAGCCCTTCCGAGCCAAGGGCTGGAAGCGTCGGTACGACGCGGCCATCAGCGCCCTGGTGTGGCTCTTCGTGGGCCTGGCCTGCCTGCCCTTCCCCATCATGCGCAGCGGGGGCAGGGCGCAGGACAAGGATCTCTGCTTCGCGGACCTCCAGGTCTCTCAGATCAGCGACAAGGTGGCCGCCGTGGTGATGATGGGAGCGGCCGAGCTCTTCGCCTTCGTGGGCCCGCTGGCCATCATCTTGTTCTGCACTTGGAAGACCAAAGACTCCCTTCGGGGCTTCCAGATCCCCATGCAGAGCGGCGGCGAGCGGCGCAAGGCCCTGCGGATGGTTTCCACCTGCGCCGTCGTCTTCTGCGTCTGTTTCGCACCCTACCACATCAACTTCTTCTTCTACATGCTGGTGAAAGAGAACGTCATCACTGACTGCTTCCTGACCGCCCTCACGCTCTACACCCAGCCCTTCTGCTTAAGCCTCGCCAGTCTGGACTGCTGCTTGGATCCCATCCTCTATTTCTTTATGACTTCAGAGTTTCAGGACCAGATAACGAGGCACAGCAGCCTGGCCATCAGGAGCCGGCTCATGAGCAAAGAGAGCGGCTCCTCAATGAGGGAGTGAGGAGAAACCCTGCTGAGAGGCTGAAGATGTGCTGTCTGGGACTCTCGTGTGACTTCCAGCTCTGCCAGGGAAGGCCTCGCAAGTTTACTCGGGAGAGTTTTGTGGCAGTGAAATCTTTTGACAGGCAGAAGATGAAACTGTTTAAGACCAACGTGCTGGAAGCTGATGAGCAGCAACTGCCAGTGCCTACACCTACTGCTATGCCATCCACGCCTGGCCTGGCTGGAGTACAAAACCCACAGGAGGGAGTGACAAACCATTCACCTGGCAATGGTGGAAATGTCCCAGGAGCTTTTCTTCTATTTTCCCAACTCCATGGCTCCACGATGAAGCCTAAGGCAGTGCCACATCCCTGCACTGCCACCCGAGGAAGTGTCTTCTCTGCCAAGAACCCACCGCCCACACAAGAACCTGAAAAAGGCTGCAGGCACACGAAGGTTGGAAGCTTGCTTCAGCACAGCAGCCCCAGCTTGCCCCTGCCCTCTCCTGCCTTGGAGTGTGCCCTACTGGTCACCACATTTGCCTCTGCTTCACCTTTCCCACACTCCTCACCTGCTCTCATTATTTCCTCTTCGCCCAGCTCTACCTTTGCTCCTCAGCTGCTGACTAATGCAGTAACTTTGCACCTGCAGCCAGCCCAAGACCCTCTGCAAGACAACAGCTCCTCCAGCACTCCAGAGAGCAGGACCGTCCCTTGCTCCAAGTGACTTTTTCCCCCTTTGAGCTGCCCTCATTGGCAAGGGAGACATCAAGATGTGGCCTTCACCGTTGGACCCTGAAGGGCAGGAGCAGCAGGAGCATTGCTGCGGGCTCAGCTTTGGTGCCAGCCAATTTGATGATGCTGGTGCTACCACGCAGGCCCTCACTCCTCTCTGCTTTGGCTTCTTGGGCCCAGAGGTACCTGCAATGGATTTGCCTCATGAAACCTTGGCTCAGCAGTTCAGCTGACACCTCTGTTAGGAAGGAGAGGTGTCCGTGCCAAGGTGATTTCACTGATAGTGATCTTCTCTTCCAGTTCCTCTCATGGTCTCCCTGCTAAGAGTTTCATTATCAGCTAGAAGACTGCTGACCATGTAGCAGCTTCCTCATAAGCTAGAGACGGTATAACACTGTCACTCAAGGAGACCTCAGGGGCTGTGCTTTTTTGAGGATGTTGATGGACTCCAAAGGCTCCCCTGAAGACTTTCAAAACCCATCTGGATGTGTGGGCAACCTGCTGTGGGTGACTGTGCTTTAGCAGGGGGGTTGGACTAGATGGTCCCCAGGTGCCCCTTCCAATCCCCAGCATGCTGGGATTCTGGGATTTTTATGGACCCTGATCAGCTAACCCATGACCAGGAGCTGTTTGCTGTGATTTTCCTTTCACACAATTCTCTGTTTTTCAGGTGAACACAAGTCGGAGGCACTGTTAGTGTAACTAAGCAGCTTGTCCTACAATTTTTCTTTCCAGAAACTTATGCTTAAAAAAAAAAACAAAAAACCAAACCCAAACCAACAATAAATGCATTTTTCCAACACAAGCTGAGTTTCATAGTCGTGATTGAAAAAAAAAAAAAAAACAAACCAAAACACAAAACCAAATGGGATCAGCTCCTCCTTGAATCAGAGTTCAAATGATGGAGTGCAACTTTTACTACTCTTAATCACAATGCCTGCTTGTCTACAGAGAGGTTTTCATCCCAGTCTAACATGACTCATGTTCATTTTAGACAACATTTACATTGGATTTCGAGGTATTTGGGGGAAATAAAGGTCCTCCACGAGAGCAGTGTGGTGTGTGTTGGGTGAGGAATGGCTGCTAACATGCAGGCAGCACCAGTGAAGCCCTCTCTCTCTGTCTCATCCAATGATTGTTTTGCAGATCTACATCTGTAGGACTCAAACCACCCAGGACAAGGTTGGTAGAGCAGAAATTGGTAACTACAGTCCCTTATGTACTGGTGTTAAAATGGCAACCTGCTAGGGGAATAGCTGTTCTAGCACCTCAGTGTCCCAGCAGTGATGATGGCTCTCCCACCCTTAACCTTAAAATCAGTTTGGTGGCTTCTTGAGGGATAATCTTCCCCATCACCTTGACAGCATCCCCTAGCACCTTGGCTGCTCACACTCTTGTCTCTATCTTCCTGCCTCACATCCTCTGAACTCCCTCCAAAACTGTCCTTCAACATCCTGCAGCCCCAGCCCCTGAGGAAAAGTCACACACTCAACACTTTCATCTGTCACATCAAATCACTTCTGCCTGCAGGGGGTCAGGCAGCTTGGCCTAATGGTCTCTTCTGGTGTGTGAGAAAGCATACTGGTTTTGACTGGGATAGAGTTCCATCAGATGCATGGTGTTTGGCTGCTGGGTGGGACAGAAAGTTAGCCGAGATGGCAATGATGGTGAGCTAGCCCAGGCAGCAACAACTGGGAGCAAACAGAGTTCAAGGAAAGCCTGAAAGCAGGCAGAAAGTCAAAGACCACCGAGTTGGCCTCTGCGAACCCTTCTGTGGGACTCGAAGCCTTTAGTTCAAGCACTCCAAAAGCTCAGCAGTGTGCCTGAGAAGAAGAGCAGACGAATCCAGCGTCGCTGCCAAGGAGGACAATATTTTAGCTGCCACAAGAGCTGGGGCTGCAGCTGCTGGCTGTGCCTGCCAGGGCTCTCCTGCTTTCAGAGCACGCCGTGCCCAGCTCCGGTTCCTGTAATTCACCCTGTTTCCTCTGACCGTAAAGCATGTTTATTATTTTGACAAGAGGAAATAGAATTTCATGATGTTGCACCTGGATTATCTCTTGTGCTGGTTCCACTGCTCAAGCCTCACTAGTTAGAAAGAGAAGCCTCCTTCATCCTTCTTGGGCAGACACCAAGAAAAGGGACTTCCACAGAGGTACCACAGAAAGGCCAAAGTTAACCCAAGTCAAGAGATTGGGCAGAGCTGTGCAGGTTTGTGCACAGGATGGATCTGAAGGGCTCCCACTGGCCCCTGGTGCTGCAGCACCCTGAAGGGAAGCAGGGTGAGGTCTCCAAGCTGCCTACACTGATGGCAGTGCGTGTCCTCTGACAGCACAGCCCTGGGCAATGCCACGCCAGGATCAGCCACTCACTGCTTAGCAAAAGAAAATGCTTCTTTGCAGTGCCAGCGAATGGCCACCTCATCTTAGAGAGCATCAGAGCTCTGGTGGTGCTTCTCCAGCACGAGAAGAGGCCCCCCTGTGCTAGGCAGCAGATTTGGGAAGAAACCCCCACAGCATTAAATGACTTTCTGTAACCTCATATTCTGAGCTGCATGATCACGTGAGTGCCTCAGCTTCGTTCTCTTTCCTTAAATGAAATCACCAGATCCGTGAGCAGAAAAAGCCCAAAACACACTGTCAGTGCTGGATTACAACCAGGAGCCAGCTCAAAACTATGAAACGCCTTCACTGCACAAATTTTAGGGCTACAACTGGTGCCTTTGGACTGAAAATGCTGGATCTGCCAACTACACAAGGGCTCAGTCCAAGGAAGTAGGGAGTGATTGACAATAATTTGCTGTGAAAATGCATCACAGCTTCCCAAAAAGGCTGCCTCTGTAGAGGCCACCAGGCAGTGGTGAGAGGGACAGATGTGCCACAGGGCACCAGAGACTCGCCCAGCCCCCATGGGCCATGTGCTGATGGCTCCAGGCAAGCCACAGCAAAGCTTTGCACAGGGCTGAGCTGCTTTGTGTGCCTGAGACCTCCTCCTCTTGAATGGCTCAGTGTTTTTCATACATCCTTCAGGTGCATCCTGTCAGATATTTCCAAATGCTGAGTGCTTAAAGAGATGCTGATCGTATGCATTTGGCCTTCTGCCCACAGGATGCCAGGCTAAAGGCGAAGACAACCTTTATCTGGAGGCCTTAGATAAAGTCTCACAGTTAGTTCAAAGTTCCTTTGTGCCTCTGAAAGCAGAACGTTGCAGAGAGGCACATTTAGGATCAGTCCCGAGCCAGAGGAGCAGAAACGCTGAGCAAAAAAGAAAAATGGAGTCGAAAGGAGAAGGGAGAGGTTGATTAGTGTCTGTTGAAGGATGAGGCTTGAGGCTTATTGATCCATCAGCCTCTCTTCGTGGCCATGAAGGCCTGCAAAAGTACTCCAAAAAGCCAGCGAGCAGAGGAAGGACTCAATGTGGCTATGAACACTGAGGTGTGAGCCTGGCCCCCGCTGTGGTCTGACATCCACTGACCTCTCCTTCCCCAGCACCACTGCAGTAAACACCTCACCTAAAAATAGGGCTCACAGACAGCTGGATGTGGGGCTGGATGTGGGCTGTGGCCACAGAAGTAGGATGTGCTAGGCAGGATATCCTGATAAAACAGCCACTTCACTTTGGGATACACCTTTAACCTCTGGAGAGGGACAGGGCAGGCACTGTGCCAGACTCCCTGCTGAAAATCCTTCAACATCCTGCAACTACACCAGCACTGCCCTTTCCTCCAACCATCAGCACCAGCTGCTGAAAACCTGGAATGCTAAGCAGCTCTGGCATCTTCCAAATCACTTTGCTCTCAGCCCAGATGAGAGGCAGGAGGTTTCACAGGTACTTACTACCTTTATGTTAGGGAAGTGGTGGAATCCCTACCCCAGAGGGATCTAAAAGCTGTGTAGATGTGATGCTGAGCAATATTGTTTAGTGGAGACCTGGCCCTGCCATACTGCTGGTTGGAGTTGATATTGCTAAAGATCTTTTCCAAACACAATGATTCCATGGATCAGCAAGTGCTACTGAAGCTGCTACAGAAGCTGGCCTTGCCTCTGCCTTCATGAGGATGTTGCCCATCCAGATTTAGGTACCTGCATCTCCACAAGACACTTTGCTGCTCTCTACACTACATGAAGTGAAGCATTGAATGGGAGTCTGGGAGTGCTCCACAGGCAGCACTGCTGCCAGCACAGAGAAACCCTGGAAATTGCAGAGCCAGTGGACTGCAATGCTGGGGGGAAAGTCTCACCTAATCCCAGCATGAGACAGATTGAAAAGGTCCTCTAGAGACCATCTAGTCCAGCTCCCCTGCTAAAGCAGGGTCACCCACAGCAGGTTGCCAAGGATCATGTCCAGGCAGGTGTGGAATCACTCCAGAGAAGAAGGCTCCACAGTCTCTCCAGGCAGCCTGGGCCAGGGCTCGGGCAACCTCACAGGAAAGAAGTTTCTCCTCATGTTCAAATAAGACCTTCTTACATTCCAGTTTGAGCCTGCTGCTCCTGTCTTATCACTGAGCACCACTGAGAAGAGTCTGGTCCCGTCCTCTTGAACCCTGCTTCCTTTAGCACTGATCAGATTCCCTCTTATACTTCTCTTCAGGCTCAAAAGGCTGCTTAGAGAGGTTGTGGAGTGTCCTTCTCTGGGGACTTTCAAGGCCTGTCTGGATGTATTCCTGTGTGATCTGTGCTAGATTTTCTGGTCCTGCTGTGGCAGGGGGTTTGGACTCGATGATCTCCTTGGGTTGCTTTCCACCCCTAACATCCTGTGAGCCTCTGAACAGCCCCAGAGGTCTCTGCCTTTCCTCCTCAGAGAGACGCTCCAGGCCCCTCAGCATATATATACATACATATATATATACATATATATATGAAAGAAGTTAAAGGAGGCAAAAAGAAAAGGAAGGAACGGGGAACGAATGCACATTATGGTCATTTTTAAACCACAGGGTTTTGAGGAAGTCTCCACCTTAACCCATCACATTATGCCAGCAATCAAATCCCAACCCCCTGCCTATAGCCTTGACTGAGCTGAGGCTCACCAAGCATCCAAGGAAAGGCAGGAAAATTCCTGCCTTCCAATAGCATACGCTGGACTGTTCTCAGTTTTCCTTTAGCAAGCATTGACTTGGAAGATTTTTTTTTTTGCTTCTGTATTTTACATTTTTAGCAAGGGAAGGGTGAGTGGCTGCGGAGAAAAAGCAGAAGCAGCTCCGGCGAGGGGCATCGACACCTCGCACCAGCTCCCTGCAACGAGGAGGGAAGAAATCCCTGCCAGAGGTGCCTGTCAGAGGGGCAGTTGGCTCCACCAACGTCATCGCCTTCCCAGTTGTTTTAA
Organism: Psilopogon haemacephalus; assembly: GCA_013396835.1. Lineage (NCBI taxonomy): Eukaryota > Metazoa > Chordata > Aves > Piciformes > Megalaimidae > Psilopogon > Psilopogon haemacephalus. The sequence continues at coordinate 3,534,879 of VWZI01008677.1, read as the reverse complement.
CGTCATTAGCTGCACACGTTTTGTGCGGCCAGGAGAAAGAAAATAGAGGATTTCCTGCTGCTCTGCAGCCGCTCTCCAGGGCTGCAGATGCCGGCAGGCTCCCAGCGCTCCCAAACCATGTGGAAGTTTAAGAAGGAGTCGCCGGGGCTGGGACTGCTGAGCAAAGCCGGAGGAAGGAAAAGCAGAAAGCTCTGCCCTCCCGCTCCCTAGCATGGATGTTACCCCTCCAAAGGATGGGCGTCGCAGCGAGGTAAGCTCGACTGCTGCTGTCTGCTTTCTTCAGCAGGGTGCAGCTGCCACCGCTTTCAGCAACATTATCACTTTCTGGTTGTTCTTCAAGAGGTTCTTACCGNACTCGGGCTCTGGTGCGACTGACAGAAGCTGCCATAACTGCCCCAGCTCTGTTTATTTGTTTCCTGTTAGTGCCTAGATTAAACAAACAAAATGTTCGCCTCAAAGAGAAGTGCCAGGAACTCCACTGCTCCAACTCGGGAGCTTATTTCAAGCCCAAAGTGGATTTATGTGGGCTGCTTTTTTTGTTTGTTTGTTTCTTTCTTTCTTTCTCTTTTTCCCAGGCTGTTTTTCCTCCACCATCCCTGACTCGAGCAGGGCTGAAGGAAGGCAGCTCTGCCCCCCCAGCTCTGGGGCTCCTGAAGCCACACCAGAAACAGAGCTTTAGCTTGGTCTGTCCAACCAACCCATGGAAAAGATGAGGGCAAGTTTGCCAGAGAATCTGGGAGTAGTAAGCGGAGTAACCACAGCGATGCAGGGCTGGGTGGGGTCAGGGTGATTCAGAGACACCAGGAGATTTCCAACAGTGACAGCCACGTATGCCTCCAGGAGCAGAGGCTGCTAGCATGCTCAGAAACAGAAACACGATGGGGGTTAATTGCTGCCTTCATCTCCTAATTCATTACAAAGTTTGTTGATGCTTAATGAATTGCAACGCTGCATCCACAACCTGTGGTCCAGCAGCTATACAGGTCTCCCCTCCACAATTTCAATGTGCAGCTGGATAAAACTCAGCTTTGCCACTTAAAAATGCACACACACCCCTGCCCCACTCCTGCCTAGGATGTGTGGATCAAGTAGGGAAACGGTCAAGGAACGGCAGGAAGTATTTTGTACGAGCTTTATCAAGTCACAGAACAAAAGCCCTGTCAAAGCCCATGGGAGCATCCCTGTCCCGACACCGACATCAAGTGCAAAACGTGGAGGGGGCTGGAGGGGCTTGAGGCAAGGTGCAAGTGGAAGGGAAGCTGAAAACTGCAAAACAATAAGAAATTGAAGGAAAAAAAATCTCCCTTTCAGGAAGTGTTGCAGTGAATGAGCACTGCCCTGAACCCAGGCTTGGTAAGGAGCTTCCTGTTGCAATCTTGGCTGTCACCTAAAAGCTGACATACCAGTTACCAGCCCTCCTCTGGAGAAACAGGCACCCCTGGGCTCCCAGAGAAAGCCAAAACATGGAGAAAAGCAGCCAAGAGGCTTCCTACAGCTGTGCCTGCAGGGGTGAGGTTTAGGATTTGGGCTGACACATGGCAGGACAGGAACACAGGGCACCATATAGTCCTCTTTGCAAGCTCTGATCAGCAAATGTCACCTCTGTTGCTGGAAGGCTGTGACAGGAGCTGAGAACAGCTGCATTCTCCATGCTTCCTGGCAGCCTTCCCCCTTGCTGTGCAGCAGGGATGTAAAGACAGTGTGTCCTGACACCTTGTTTCCATGCTTAAATAGTCTCAGTGCAAAGGCACTGGCTGAGAATGAGGCCAGCACCAAGCACGAGCCCATCGTGGATTTTCAGGCAGGTGAGGAGCACTTGTGAGTGCTGCAGGGACCAAAGGGGTTTCTTTCCCACTGTCCTTTCACGACAGATGTCCCTGGTCCCCTGTCTTCTCTTGGCTCAGGAGAAAAATCAGAAACTGGAGTGAGTTCAGAGGATGCCACAGAAATGACACAAAGGTTTGGAGCCACCCTGTGCAGAGAGGACAGGCTGAGAGTTGGAGCTGTTCAGCCTGGAGAAGAGAAGGCACCACAGGGACCTTATTGTGGCATTGTGGCACTCAAATACTTAAAGAGGGCCTAGAAAAAAGATGAGGACAGACTTCTTAGCAAGTCATGTTGTGAGTGGACAGATTCAGAGATGGCATCAGGTTGGAAGGGACAATGGGTGATGGGTTAAAATTAAAAGAGGAGAGATTTACACCAGATCTAAGGAAGGAACTTTTGATGCTGAGGGTGGTGAGACACTGTCCCAGGTTGCCCAGAGATGTGGTAGATGCACCCCCATCCCTGAAACCATTCCAGATCAGGTTGTCTGGGGCTCTGAGCAACCTGCTCTGACTGCAGGGAGTAGATGACCTTTAAAGGTCCCTTCCCACCTCACCCTATGATGCTACGGCCTGAGGCTACCAGCTCAGAGCACAGTCAGCAGCCAAAGCCACACTAATCCAGCAGCCTGCCTGCAGCTAGAGTTTCACTTCAGCCTTGGGTTTGTTTGTTGGCTTTTTTTGCAGCCAAACCCTGGAGAAATAAGCAAAGAGAAGACAGATTGGTAAGGACTCAGTTTGGCAAGCGGGGTGCTCAGAAAGGGGTGTAAATGCAGCAGCTCCTCTCAGAGGAGCACAGGCAGTGGGCAGCCTGCTGAGAAGCTGCTGGCTGCATTTGATATATGTGCATAGATGTGTGTCTAAGTATAATCTATGTGTGCACACAAATGTACAACCTTCCTCCTGAAACTGAACATGTGGCAACCCCTCTGAAGAGCTGCCTAGGTGAGGAGGAAGGTGGAGGAGCCTTCACCCTTCATCTCAAAGCCATGCCAGGTTCTATGCAGGAGCAATCAGCTTTCAGCAATCAGCCAAATGGCAGGCTCAGGGCTGTGGAAACAGCACTGCTGGCTGCTGCTTAATTAAATACTACTGTCAAGGGGCTCAGTGGCAAGATCTGGCTCTGCCAGATGAGGCTCTGATCTCCTGGAAGGGCAGGACAGGTTGCCTGACACCTTGCAGGCAGCTACAGGCTCTATTTCCAAAGGGAAAGAGGCATTGTTTTGTCATTCAAGCCCTGGGTGTGTAACCTGCTGCGGCCAAATTGCCTCTTCCCACAAGAGCAGCCATCGCCCTGCGGGCTCTGCTCCCCAGGGGCAAAATCCATCACCCCTCTGGAGAGCTGCCCCAGCACCTGTGAACTCCCTGTGACCCACTAATACCCTCTGTGCCGGCTGGCCGAGGTGAAACGGGTAAATGGATGAAGAGAATTTCTCCTCTAACTAAAATGCAGATGTATTTATCTTCCTTCACGTCCTGAACCGTTGCTGGAGAATCATTCCTGTTGCTGCCACATAGGCCTGCACAATGTGCTCTGAGTGCCGCAATTGAGTTAGCAGGACCAGCAGGGCAACTGGCGTGTGCTCGGCCAGCTATTAGCTTATAAATCCAGCCTTAAATCTGGAGCCAGAGCTCTGACAGATCTGTCTGCACCTCTCCCTCTGGCCTCTGCTCTGCTGCCCCCCAGCACCGTCATTTGCCGATGTTAATCGCTGCCCTCGCTGCTGGTTCCGTGTCAGGTCTCTGCATGGATCTGAACAGGCAGCGTCTAGACCGTTTTTTTAAGTCCCTATTTATTTACAGTCTCACCCAAATTGTTTGTGGACATATCAGAGAGCACCATTCTGACAGAAAACTTCTTCCAATGAAAGTGGGCCTGAAAAACCCCAGGGAGCTAGAGGGAGTGATAAAGAGATGAATGCTCCAGAGCTCCAATAGCAGGGTAGGAAATCCTGCAGAGCTCTGTGGAAGATGCTCAGGATTGCTGCCTCTGTGTGTGTGGGGGGGGGTCTGGCTCTATAACCTTCCCAATATATAATCACAGAATTAACCAGGTTGGAAAAGACCTCTAGGATCATCGAGTCCAACCTATCACCTAACCCTTCTCATTAACTAACCTATGGCACGAAGTGCCTCATGCAGCCTCCTTTTAAACGCCTCCAGGGATGGGGACTCCACCACCTCCCTGGGCAGCCCATTCCAATGCCAATCACTCTCTCTGACAAGAACTTCCTCTTAACATCCAGCCTAGACCTCCTCTGGCACTGCTTGAGACTGTATCCCCTCCTTCTGTCATTGGTACCTGGCAGCAGAGCCCAACCCCACCTGGCTACAACCTCCCTTCAGGTAGCTGCAGAGAGCAATGAGCTCTGCCCTGAGCCTCCTCTTCTGCAGGCTGCACACCCTGCAGCTCCCTCAGCCTCTCCTCACAGGGCTGTGCTCCAGGACCCTCCCCAGCCTTGCTGCCCTTCTCTAGACATGTTCCAGCACCTCAACAACTTCCTTAAATTGAGGGGCCCAGAACTGGGCACAGCACTCAAGGTGTGGCCTGAGCAGTGCTGAGCACAGGGGCAGAATGACCTCCCTGCTCCTGCTGGCCACACTGTTCCTGATCCAGGCCAAGATGCCATTTGCCCTCTTGGCCACCTGTGCTCACTGCTGGCTCATGTTCAGTCGCCTATCAACCAGAATGAGAAGCATAATAATATAAACCTTGCACACAGACCTGCACGCATGCTCTGCACACACCTACACAACTTACTCCTCTGTACTGAAGAGCATTTCCTCCACGTGGGGAAATACTGCAGAGGCATTGGCTTTACAGCTTGTTTTTTACTCCCTGCAGGAACCTTCCATCCACCTTAACTGCCCCATGAGTGAAGAGGCTCAGCCAAGATGGAGAGCAATGTGTCCTCCGGGAACTGTACTGGCCCTCAGATGTCCTTCCAGTCCACCCTCTACGCCACCACCTACACCCTCATCTTCATCCCCGGCCTGCTGGCCAACAGTGCTGCCCTGTGGGTGCTGTGCCGCTTCATCAGCAAGAAGAGCAAGGCCATCATCTTCATGATCAACCTGGCCGTGGCCGACCTGGCGCACGTCCTCTCGCTGCCCCTGCGGATGTATTACTACATAAACCACACCTGGCCCTTCGGAAGTTTCCTCTGCCAGGTGTGCTTCTACCTGAAGTACCTCAACATGTACGCCAGCATCTGCTTCCTCACCTGCATCAGCATCCAGCGGTACCTCTTCCTCCTCCACCCCTTCCGAGCCAAGGACTGGAAGCGGCGGTACGACGCGGCCATCAGCGCTGCCGTCTGGCTCTTCGTGGGGGCAGCCTGCTTGCCCCTGCTCGTGGTGAGGAGCCCGGCCCTGTCCAACAGCACCGACACCTGCTTCTCGGACCTGGGAGTGAAGCAGCTGAGCCCGGGAGCTTCCATCGCACTGGTGACGGTGGCGGAGCTGTTTGGGTTCGTCCTGCCCTTCGGCATCATCGCCTGCTGCACCTGGAAGATGTGGCAGTCGCTGCGGGAGTGCCCCAGGCAGCTGCAGAACACCAACGAGAAGCAGAAGGCTCTGCGCATGGTCTTGATGTGCGCGGCTGTCTTCTTCATCTGCTTCACCCCCTACCACATCAACTTCCCCTTCTTCATGCTGGTGATCGAGAACATCGTCCAGGACTGCGCCGTGCACAGGAGCGCGCTGCGCTTCCACCCCATCTCCCTCTGCCTGGCGAGCCTCAACTCCTGCCTGGATCCTGTCCTCTACTACTTCATGACCTCCGAGTTCCAGGACCAGCTGCTGCGGCACAGCTGCGCGGCCCTGTGGGCTCGCTTCGCACGCCAGGGCAGCAGCCTCTCCGTCGCCGAGATCGGGCACGACATCCGTATGAAGAGGAGGAGCCTTCGGCGCTTCAAGTTTTGGTCCCTTCCCAAGTTCTTTAGCAGGATAAACAGCATGGAAATGCCTCCCGTGCCACCCGACGAGCTTCTGCTGGAGTCCATCTCTTGAAGCTAGATGTTTCTGCCCGTGTAGGTGCTTCTCCTAGCCGGAGTGACAATCGTGTTAGGTCTCCAAGTACATCTTGAGTTACTCTCGTGTGCAGCAGATGCCAGGACCTGGCCTAGAAGGATATTTTGATGCAGGAAGACTTGTTGGTTGTGGTGGTGCTGCTGGGGACTGTTTCCTTTCAGTGTTCTCCATCGTGATGTTGGTAAAACACCTGAAATAGTTCTTGCTGTTTCAGTGCTGCTCCCATGCTGCACTGCAGAAGGGTTCAGGTCCCTCTTCTTTCTGTTGTTGCAGTGCTTCTGGTCAGTTGCAGAATTCAAGGTGTAAGCAGGTGGCTCAGCCTCAGCATAGCTCAGGGAGGGTTCAGCCCTGACCACAGCTACCTGTGGCCCATGACGACTCAGAGCACCCCACCCACTGTGCTTGTGTGAGGCTTTAGAGCAGGACAGTTAATTATCTCCATGTCAGCTGAGCCTCTTCCCACTGCAAAGTCCAACCTAATCCAGACTGCAAGACCTTACCAATGTGTATCAAGCAAAGGTTATTAACCACTAACCACAGCAGTGTTAAAAGGGGGGTATCAAATGAACTGGGTTCATCTCACTCAGCCCAGAAGCTGACCGAGGAAGTCTTTCTGGCTCAGGGTGGGTTCTGAGATGCCCAACTCATAATGGGTGATGAATTGCAGGAAGACAGACTGACTGGAAACGCCACAAGCAAAGACGAGGAAGGAAGAATGCCTTCTCCCAGGGCACACTTATTCCCAGGGACCCAGTGTGAGCTGCAGCAGGGAGTTGGTGTTGCTGTCCCTTGTGTTGTTAGGAGTCTTGTGTTATTTGGCATTTTGCTAAGGCCTGTGGCTGCAGATTAAGATGTTATCTAAGCCTTTCAGTTTTGCTTTAAAGCCCAGAAAAGGTCCTGGCCCCGGCTGGGTACTGAGGAAAGTTTACAAAACTGACTCAAACCTGTTAATAAAGCTTCAGACTTGGGAGGAAATAAAATTCTCTCCACAAATGTTGCAGCATCCTGGGTATTATTTTAAGTGCTTGTACCTAGTCTCATTATCCCTCACGTCTGCTCTCAGAGCAACCAGCAGAGATGAGGAGCCCCAGTCTGGGGCTCAGAGAGGTCCTGTTACCACCACAGCTCCTCACACAGCACCTAGCACTGGGGCTGTGAGGTTTCCTTCCTTGTGGGCCAAGGCATCGATGACGGCAATGCCACAAAACCCTCGGGGCACTGTGCAAGTAAACGTAGGCAGAGGGGGGTTGAGAGAAAACAGGTCCGCTGATGACTGGGAAGTCTCTGGGAAGCACAGAGTGGGCTGTGGCTTACCCCTCACATTGCCACAGACAAGGGGAGATCCAAACAAGCTGGAGAAAATTGCTTTAGTACTTACAGTATGCCAGAGGCAGGCAGAAAACACTGAGACAGGCAAAACCCAGACTGCCCTGCAGTGTGCTGTGCCCCAGATGCTCTCCTCCTCCTCTCATATTAAAATACAACAAGCCCAAGCCAAGCTCCCAGAAGGGACATGTTTTCTTCCTTTGCTTGGGACTGAAAAAAAGCTGCTGCAGAGGGCAGGAAGCCAGCAGCGAGCAGGCAAACAGGAAACCCAAGCAAAACCTCACCGATGCTGTGACTGGCAAAAGGCAGCTCCAGCAGCCTCCACAGCCAGGACCAGTCACACCCCCAGCACCTTAACTGGGAGTGAGTGCGGTTTTAGCCTGGGACTGTCTTCTGGGAACAGTACAACCCCGAGTAGCTGAGGTGGGCACTCAGGTAGCCCTCAACAACCACAGACAGGTATTTGTATGCTCTGCTGACTGACCATAAAGCCCATATGGCAGCACCAGCTCCACAGTCGCCAGCAGCTCCAGTCAACCACTGGGACCTTGCCAGCTGTTCTGCAAGCTGCAGGGGCAGCCTTCCCTTCCAAAGAGAAAACAATGAAAAAAGCAGCCCAAAACCTCTCACTAGTCTGTCAGATAGATACCCAAGAGCAATCCTTACTGAGGCTGTCCCTGCCACCCCTCAGGCTCACCTGCACTGCAGGCTGTGTTGGAAATGCAGCAGAAAAATCCCTCTCTGGGCTAGAAACACTGGAGAGCAAGGACCAGAGCCCCAGACCCTGGGGAAGCAACCTTTTCCAGTGCAAACCAGTGCTCTCTGCCCTTCAGATGCCACAAGATTCCTGCCAGCCTTCCCAGCACTACAAATACCCCATCTGGGTGGTGGGACTCAATCTGGGGGCACCTGGATGCTGCACTGAGGGAGTGGGGGCTGGACAGAGATGCTGCTGGTCCCCAGTACAGAGATGTGGCAGCTGAGGAGTTGTGGGGAGCAGCAGGTCAGAGCAGGCTGGGGGTTGTCTGGCTCTGCTAAATCTAAGAAGGTTTACCTAAAAAGCAGCTGCTTTGAGGATTTGCTTTGCTGAGGTGTGAGCTGACTTCTTACAAGGGAAAAGCTCAAGGCTGAAGAGAAAGAGCAGCAAGGCACTGAGGGCTGATGTGTGGGAGAAGATGGAGAAGGCTGAACAAAGAGGTTTTCATGTCTCTCAAAGTCTTTAGCTGTGGTCATTAAACCTTTTATTCAGGTAGTAACAACCCCAGTGCCTCACTAATATTCAGGTCAGGGAAGTTTCCAGGTAAGTACAGACTCTGTCCATGCTCTCAGGAGCAGCTCCAGTAGCAAAAGCACATCCTTTAGCTAGGCTCTCTCAGCCCTGTGTACCATCCTCCCTTCATATGGCCAAATCCGTGGCACAATGCTCTGGGGTTGGTGTGGCCTCAGCCAGCCCAGGAGCTCAGACAGATAAGCTGCTGGTGATTTGGGCTGTGACAAGGTCCAACGTTGTGCTGCAGGAGGGCTCCAGAAATATCCTCCTGAGCAGGACAAGAGGCTGCAGGGAGAACAGCAAAGCAGGCAGCTCAGCCAGACCTCCACCAGCACCAATGACACAGGACCACGGTATGGTTTGAGTGGGAAACAACCTTTAAAGATCATCCTTGCAGTCAGCAGGAACATCTTCAACCAGAGCAGATTGCTAAGAGTCCCAAACAACCTAACCAGGTTGGGGTAGGGATGGGGCATCTACCTCTTTTCTGGACAACTTGGGCCAGTGTCTCACCACTCTCAGTGTCAGAAAGTCTTCCTTCTGTCTAATTTCTCTCTCTCTCTCATTTAGTTTAAACCCTTCTCTTGTGCTATCACATCAGACCCTGCTAAAACATCTGTTCCCATCTTTCTCAAAGGCCCCATCAAGCACCGCAGGGCCACAAGAAGGTCTCTCTAGGCTGAACACCCCCAGCTCTCTCAGCCTGCCCTCATAGCAGAGAGCTTCCAGCCCTCAGATCAGTGTTGGGGCCTCCTCTGGATCCACTCCAACAGGTCAATGTTTTATAGATGTGTTCATGCATGTACATATGCACAGATAACCCTTACGTGTACCCCAAATTATGCAGCACTCGAATACCCAAGCAGCTCTCTCTGCACACAGCACTTTCTGGTGCACCACAAGGAGAGAAGGTTGCCTTTCTCTTTGCTAAAAATACATTTTGCCTCCCCCCATGACTGCCTGCTTCCAGCCCAGCCTTGGCAAAATGACTTTGTCTCTGGAAAAGCACTCAGCTCTCTGCAGAGCTCACACCACCAACTCTGTAGCGAGAATTGGGCTCAGATGATTTCTGGCACAGCACTGACAGCCACCACCACTGGCAACAAACTTCTCCATCCACCCACCTCACACTGAAGAGAAGGGAAAGTGCTGGCAAAGGAACAGACACCAACGGCTCCAGTTCTGAGTGCAGCCCAACTGCACAGAAAGCAAATTTTGCTGCTTTCAACCAAGCTGAGCCAGGACGCGGTTTTCCAGACAGCCATGATTTCATCGGACCCAGGGCCAGGATTTTATCCATGGGCTCAGTCAGAAACACCCTGCAACACCCAAAGCATTGGTGTTCAATGGGACAGCACCAGTTTAGAGACTCAGGGTATCCCACTGCATTCCCAGATCCCACTGCAATTATGTAAACACTTCAGGACTAATGTGAACCGAGCCAGCATCCTCTATGGAACACTCAATCCTTGTCCCAGGAGACTCTGCATTAGCAACAAGCCCTGTCTGAGCAGTAAACCCCAACCCACCACTTCTGGTCCCAAAGCAACAGCAGATTAATCCATCCCCACACTCAAGAGGACAACTCTGCAGCGAGGATCCCATGGCACTGCCAGTTCCAGCTCCCCCACAAGATTAATTAAGGCACATTAAGCAAGCAGCAGGCTTCAAACAAGCTTTATTCAGCAGAAGCAATAGCTGCTGAAACAGGCAAGTGCCCCTGTTTTGGGAGGTGTGAGCTGCAAAGCCCAGCAAGGAGCTGTGCCACCACAGAGATGGCAAACCTGGCACACAGTGAGGCTGTTAAAGGCCACAATCTGCCCCAGAGGTTAACTTCTTATAAACCACAATTTAAAAGTCCACAGAGCTACAACCCCCCTGGGATTGTTACACGAGTAAACTAACAATGTTTTGAAGTTACTGAGCTCCTGGTACCCACTGCTGTGGTGGGGGACACAGCACAGGACCACCCTACCCCAACCCTTGGGCACCTCTATGACTCTTCTGCAGAGTTGCAACCCTCTCTTCCATTGATGCAGCAAATTAAGTCCTGTTCTCCTGAGCAGACATGCAAGGAAAAGGGAATAAATGCAAATCTAAAAGCAGAATTTCAGCCTGAAACGATTTGTAATGGAAATGGTTAAAGCTCAGAGTCACTTCAAGATAACTAAACAACTGCATCACCAACCCTCTTGGATCTTGAGTCCCCCGATGAGCAACTACAGAAGTGCTACCTCACAAAACTCGTGAAGATGCAAGTGAGCAGCCTGTGCCATGGCCACCACTGCCCTCTGCTGATGGCCACCGCCAGCTGAGCCGAGCCGGAGGCCCTGGTGGCTCAGGAACCTGGTGATGAGCGTCACCCCTTCATGGCACAAGCGTTCACCTGGATGAGAAGAGTCTTCAGCTCTTGCCCCGGTTTGTTCTGTGCAAGAAATCCACGAGGAAGAAAATAATGACCATGGAGAAGCCCAGACCAGTCCCTGATAATTGTCAGAGTGACTTTTTGAAGACACTCCAAAGCATGAGGGTAAACAACATCCTGATGAGAGTGAAGGAACCTTGTCCAGAAAGCTGGGGAAGAAAACACTGGATGAAGCCTTTGGCTTCCTCACACTTGTTAGATTGGTGTCCTTAGCAGCAGGGAGCCCTTCCAACAGAGTTCCACCCATGAGAGCTTACACTACCTCAGCAGGGTGCTGCCAGACCTCCAGGCCCCCCAGCCAGGTCCCCATCATGGGCAGCAGCCTTGCAGCAAACAGCCACAGCCATGCAGCAGCAGCTTGCAAAGCACTCCAAACCCACGGACACAGAGGTAAGCATGGGAGAAAGGAGAGAGGGTCCAGCCCAGCTCGGGGGCAGGAGGAGCAGCACGGAAAGTGGTGCTGGCTGGGGAGGGCCTGACTTTGTTCCCCTGCTGCGCGGGCGCAGGCAGCTGCAGTTGCACTTTTGCTTTGCGTGTGGCGAGGGGTGGGGACAGGCTGCCAGCACCCACGGGGACACACCAGAGCTGCCCGTCCAGACAGCAAAGGTAGGACTGGGGTCCTTTTATCCCCACTCATCTTTGGGTTGGGCTGTGGGGTTGAAAGGGTACTGGTTTTTTCTCGTTATTGCAACCATGGCTTGGTGCCTCTTCCTGCTTATGCTGGGAGGGCTGAGAGAGGATGGGGACACCTCGGCGAAGAGGCAGGAGGCTGCAGCCTTAACCACCGACCCCTGAGGCTCTCCACAAGTAAACGAGGAGTGGGGAGGAGATAAAGGCTAAGCCCAGGCCTGGGCAGGGAGCTGATACCTCCATTGATCAGCACTGAGCTGCTATGAGTGCTCATAAGATGCTCTGTGCATCCAAAGGAGAGGAAGGGGACAGCTCAAGCCAAACAGGCAGCCCTCAAGAGCCAAGCCCTACTTTATCTTACTATTAGGTATCAAGAAGCTGTGTTTAACACCAACTGCAGTGGTTTTGAACCTCTGAACCCCCCAGAGCTATTTGTGGATGGGCTTCTAAGGGGACTCTTGAGGCCACACAGCCCCATCCCCACAAGCATGGGGGTAACTGGTCTGATTTACTCCATACTCCAAGTCTCTTCTGGGTTCCTCTCACTCTGTTTGGCCAGTGGATTTTCCTAACTGGTCTGTTCCTCCCAAGAGGCAGCTGGAGGAATTTCCACCAGCAATTTTCCACTGGTTTGCCAGACCTAGGAGGGAGGAGGAAGGATTAGCCGTGCCACCACCACCAGTGCTCAACAGCCTGGCAGGCAGCAGCTGCTCATCCCCGAGGTATGTGCTGACAGCCTGGGTAGGAAACACACAGCTTTGGTACTTCTTACCATGCACATCTACCAGGGATGTCAGGGGGTACTGGGAAGGGAGGAGCTGAGGATTAGGTTAATGCACAACATCCCTACTCTAGGTTTATTCTCCCTTTTTAACCAGGATAAATATTAACAAGGGAGGGCAAGAGCTTTTGCTGAGGATTAAAAGGCCAAGCACTGTTTTTTTTCCCCAAGGCATTAAATCAGAGGGTTTATTTTTTCCTGCTCTTGGAACTTACCCAGCCAAAATCCCCTCCTTGGTGCCCCTGCCTGTTTGCCTGACTCCCTGCCCACCAGCACAGCCCAGTCCCTCTCGCCTGTGAGCTCCCCAGGGTTCCAGCCCCACTGCTCCTTCCCAGCATTTCAGTGCCAGAGTGGGAATAGTCCTCGAGCAGCTTCCAGCAGCTCCCAGCACATGCATGAGCAGAAGGGCAGGAAGCACGGACAGGACAGAGGAGGGGGGATGGCATGGAAACACTCTCTCGACTTAATAATGAGCAAATGAGAAATTAATGAAATAATAAATAGAAATAGACCTTTTCATCCTACTGTGCCAAGGCCTCGCAGTCCTAACCTGTGTAATCTTGCCTGTTTCACTGCATTTTTGCCTGGAACAAACATTCACCACCTTTAATGACTCACGTTTCAGGCAACTACAGAAATGGATGGGATGAACAGGAAATGGCTCTGTGCTCCACAACCCAGTCACAATCCAAGCACTGCTCCCACTCATGTCCCTTTGCACAGCATCAGCAAACAGATCTCAGCAGCTCAGAGCACGCCTGGTGTATGGTGTCTAACAGATGCTGGGCAAGAGGAGGGTACTCTGGAGGTTACTAGTAGCCAGGTTGGGATGTGCTGCTGATGGGATCTTAAGGATGCCCAGGCTGGGTTAAGGCAATGGCACAGGGTCAGGGTTCTTGTTCAAGGGTCAGGACAAGCCCAGCAAGAGACAAGAGGTCCAGGGGATGCCTACTAAAAATCCTCTGACTTGTATGGGCAAATGTTACCAGAGGAAATAAAAATCTCCACAGTCAGGATGGCAAGAGGCAACATTAATCTTATGGAAGAGAATCCTCCTATCATAGAATGGTTTCGGTTGGAAGAGATCTCAAAGCTCATCCAGTTCCAACCCCCCTGTGCCATAGGCAGGGACACCTCCCACTAGAACAGGTCACTCAAGGCCTCGTCCAACCTGGCCTCGAACACCTTTGATCACATTCTGTTCTTCTGTGCCCCACAACCTCCCTGGGCAACCTGTGCCAGTGTCTCACCACCCTCACTGTAAAGAACTTCTTCCTAACACCCAGTTTAAGTCTCCCCTCTGCAAGTTTAAACCCATTCCTCCTCATCCTGTCATTACAAGACCTTGTCAATAGTCCCTCCCCAGTCTTCCTGTAGCCCCCTTCAGATACTCCTATGTTAGAGCAGCTCCAGTTGAGGCCACCAAAATAAAAATAATCCAAGGGCTAGAGCACTTTTTCTACTAGCATAGGATGAGAGAGTTGGGGTTGTTCAGCACAGAAAAGAAAAGGCCTCAGGGAGACATTTCTGTGGCCTTTAGGAAAGATGGGGACAGAGCTTTTCACATGGCCTGATGTGACAGGACTACAAAAGGCAGATTAGACAGGTCTAAGGGAGAAATTATTTATGCTGAGGGTGGTGAGACTGGCCCAGGCTGCCCAAAGAGGTGGTAAATGTTGCATTCCTGCAACCACTGCAGGCCAGGTGGTTTGGGGCTCAGCTCTACTTGAAGATGTCCCTGCTGACTGCAGGAGGGTTAGACTAGATGAGCTGAAGCACTCTGTAATTCTATGACACAAAGGCCAAATGTCTACCAGAAAAACACTTCAACATAGAAGAGCCCTCAGAAAGGGTGAAGATGCCTTTATCCTCTCCAGACATCTTTTAAAGTAACTAGAAGGCAAGGCACAATTATCAGTTTGTTGAAGCAGGCTACCCAGAGAGGTTGTGGAGTCTCCTCCTCTGAAGACATTCAAAACACAGCTGGATGTGTTTTTGTGTGACCTGCTCTAGGTGATGCTGGATGATCTTTCGAGGTCCCTTCCAACCCCTAGCATCCTGTGATTCTGTGAACACCTCTTAACTATTGCTGCTAGTAGCTCTCTTTGCCAAAACAGGACAGGAGCACTCCAGGTGTCACAAAAAAACAAATGGTTACTAGGAGAAACCCAGCTCAAGACACCACTGCCCTGCTCTGGTCCCTGGGCCAGCTCCTAAGGCAATACCTTCCCACAGAGGGAGGGACAAAGCCACCACCACCCCACCTCTGCTTACAGAAGTTCAGCAGGAAACTGAATTTTATTCTTGTGCATGTTCTTCTTTTAGGCTGGGGAAGAGAAGAAGCAAAATATAGACAGGGGCTCACCTAAGCCTCCCCCAAAAGGGTAAAAGTCAGCAGATGACAAGAGGGTGCCAGGTCAGCTGCTGCTCTGCCCACGTCACCTCTGCCACAGGATTTGTGTTTTCACAGCACTGGTAGCAGCCCTACCCCAAACCCTGGTGCCCACACACCCACTGCTCACTTAGGCCAGCAGCAGCCTTTGCAAGGCTGGTGCTGGGTGGCAGGACACAGGCTGGCAGGATGCAGCTTACCCTGGTTCCAGGAGCAAGTGGGAGGTGTTGAGCAACATTCCATGCTCCTAGAGGACCTGAGCTCCAAGAGGGGACCAGGCATGATGCTACAGCACCTACAAACAGTGCCTAGCCACGGGCTGCTTTTTCCCAAGCTGATTTAGGAGCCTCTTCTCCACCAGGCTGTGTTTTAGGAGCTGCAGTGGCTTTGCTTCCTAGCCTAAAAACCAGAAGATTTGCTAAGGAGGGTCCTGGGTTGCCCTGGGCAGGTGAGGAGCCTGCTTCCCCGTGGAGGCTGTGACTCTAAGTACAAAGCAGAAGCCTTCATCCAGCGCCCCGAGATGGCTGCCGGTGAGGTGTCCTTGGTAACAGAGGAGCGGGGGTGAGTCAGGGGAAGGAGGAAGGGGAGAGTCTCTCACCTACCGCCGCAGCCAGCCCCATGTGCTCAGGGGAAGCGAGCACCGAGCACGAGAAACACAATTTCCTCTTTCTGGAGGGCTTTTTTTAGCAGCCTGCTGGTTTTTAGATAGCACACTTGGCTGAAGCGTGCAGAGCTGCCGCTCGGGGTTTCCAAAGTGCCGTTCCTCACCTTGCTGTGCCTTCACCTCTCCTCTGAGGGCAGCTGCTCTCACAGGGGGGTTTATGGGTGGCCCTGGAAGAGCATCCTCACCGCTCCCTGCCTTGAGCTGGGATGCTTTGTGCTGCAGGTTTGCAGCCCCAGAGAAGGGCAGAAAGGGCTGGAGGGAGCAGAGGATGGCTTTGCAGGAAAGCTGCTGCTCAGTGGGGATGGAGAAACTCAAGACACTGGGAATGCAGCAGGGAAAATGCTGGGGTGCACTGGGCTGTGGACAGGCAGAGGGGCTGGGACTGCACCTTGTCATTCTCTTCATGTATCTCATGGCCCAGAGATGGAGGTAGGGTGGATTTACCCAGCTGGGAATGCAACCAGAGGAAAAGGATTCAGTCTCCCTGCCTGGGCAAGAGATGACAGACAAGCTTGTTTAGAAAAATCCCTGGAAGGAAGAGCTGAGTGATACAGGCTTAGGGCTTTGTCTCTTACAGACACCCCTGCACGTGGTCCCAGGCATAGCTTTGCCCAAGCAGCATTCACAGCAGTGGTGCCAGCTGGGCACACAGGGTTCTGCAGGAACAGGACACCTCTATGGGCAGCAAGTGATGGCATCATCAAGTCACCCCAGCTCCTCACTGCTGGCACTTCAGAGCAAACTTCAGGCAAGGAGTTCAGGGTGGGGAAAAAAAAAGTGAAAATGAACATAAGGAAAAGCTGTGCAGCTCCTTGTGAGCTCACTGTGCCAGGCAGGCTGCCCACAGCCAAGGGAACAGTGCTGGTGTCTAGGAAGCCAAGTAGGAAGAGAGGATCCCCAGGAGTGAGAGGACACACCTGGCCACTTCTACCCCAGTCTCATTGCCAGGACATAGCCCAGGAATCCACAACACTGTTGTTTATCTCTGGCACCTCAGCAGGACCAGGATCTGGATAGGAAGTTTGGACACATCATGCTGAAGGGTTTGGTGTAACAGCAAAGCTAGGACACATCTTCACGGGGCCTCAGCATTGCCATGGAAAACCAGGACAAAAGAGAGCTTCCCCCCCACCCTCCCTAAGTGCCAGTGCCCACCAAGCAGCTCTGAATGCTTTCCCAGCACAGCCTGCTCTGCCTGTACCTACACACTTACAGCCCAGCAAGGCAATTTCTGACCATTTGGGAATGATGTACTGGTTTTGGCCCACTGGTTTGGCTCAATCCCAGTACTGAAGAGAAGGGAGGAGCCTTCCTAAAGTGGGTACCACTGTCAGGAGGCCCCAAAGGGGTTAGCTAGCTACAGAGAGTGAGTTGGGCATCAGATGTACTACCAAGGACCACTGACTTGTACCAGTCAAGCTCCAGCTTGGAAAGGGAAACCCTCAGCCTCTGTTAGCAACCAGTGGTAGAGAAAACCTAATGAGTAGGTGAATGCCAATTAATTTCCCTGCATGACAAAGAGATTACTCACATTTTCTAGGCTTCGTGGTGCAGGTTCATGGCTCAGAAACGGGGTGGAGAATTAATAAAAGGATTGGAAAGTCTGTGAACAAGAGGCTCATTAACTCTGCAGCTTATTAATCATTGCCTCTGAAGGGTAACAGGGTTCTGTTCCCAGCCAGTCTGGTGTGCAACAGAAACTGCACGAGGAGACCCAGAAAAGCAGCCCCTGAACCATTTCCCTTTGTACAAGATGCTCTGTTCCCACTCAAAGCTGCTTCAGAGCTTCAGCTCAATCACCCTGGCAAGTGTTGAACATCAGCTTCATGAGTAAGTGATCACATTTTAAATGCAGAGGAAGAAGCATCAGGGACTGCAGCAGGGCATCATTTGGCCTCTCTTAATGTGCCTTGGCACCTCAGGGGGCACCTACAAACTTTTCCCTCTTAAGACCTTTAAGGTTAATGCTTCAGGCTAAAGTAAAAAGTAAACCTGAGAGGACTGAGACATTAGGTTTGACTCAAGAAAGGCAAGTGCAGAGTGCTGCACGTGGGGAGCAATAAGCCCCTGCAGCAACAGAGGTTAAGGTTGATCTGCTGGAAAGCAGCTCTGTGGAATAGGACCTGGAAGTGCTGGCGGACACCAAGCTCTCCGTGAGCCACCAATGTGCTCTTGTGGCCAAGAGGCCAACATTCACTTAGGGTACATTAAGAAGAGTGTGGGCAGCAGATCAAAGAAGATTGTCCTCCCCTTCCACTCCACCCTCATGAGGCATAACTGCAGTACTGGGTCCAGTTCTGGACTCTGCAGTTCAAGACAGACAAGGTACTACAGGAGAGTGTCCAGTGGAGGCTACAAAGATGCCAAGGGCATTGGAGCATCTATCTGAGGTGGAAAGGCTGAGAGCCCTGGAGCTATTCAGCTTGGAGAAGATTGAGAAGGGATCTTCTCAATGCTGACCAGTACCTCAAGAGAACAAGACCAGACTCCTTTCAGTGGTACCCAGCAACAGGACAGGGACAATGGGGCACAGACTGGGACCCAGGAGGCTATATTTAAGTATGAGGAAAAACTTCTTTGCTGTGAGGATGCCCTAGAGCAGGCTGTCCAGAGAGATTGTGGAGTCTCCTCTGGAGAGCCATTGTGAGCCTGGGCAAGCTGCAAGTGCAGTTTATAATCTATTTATGAAAGATAACTGAAGCAGCTGACCTCAATTCACTGAAAGCCACCAACTTTGAACTTCCACTTTGTGCTTCAGCAGCAGAAGCAGTGGAAAAATGTTCCTTTCTGAGGTGTGTGTTTGTCAGGCTCAGGCTCATTTACATAAGGAGCAGATTTTCTGCTGTCCTCTTGGCTGCCTATAGCAGTGGTGTGGGTGGGATTTTTCCAAAGGGCTTTTCTGGGAAGACCAGGGGAAAATTAAACCTCCTGAGTGCTATGGCAAGAGTGTCCATCTGCCCACAGCACAGAGGTAAGGAGGGATGCAGGCACAGTGCAGATTGGAGCATCTCTGTACTCGCCATGCATTTGGGCATGAGACCAATGCAAGTGGATGGAAAAGGTGGATCTGGGAAGGGGCAGCTGCAGGAATTTGTCAGCAAGTTAAATATGGCCTGTGATCAGGGGTGACCTCTACTTGGTGGAACAGCATGGGAGGCTGGTCGGTAGCTGCAACTAAACACATTTTCTACTTACTCCTCGGTGGGTTTGCAACTCACTTCTCTGGGCAGAAGAGCTGATCACCACAGATACCACTAGTGAGAGGGTTCTGCTGCAGAGGTGTCCTACCACTCCTTCAAGCTTTCTCATACTTCTATGCTTTGTAAGATCTGTGTCTCCCAGCAGTGTTCTAACTTTGTTTTCTGGCTGCAGGGTCATGCCACTTGTTGACTTCACTGAGACTTGAAGTGCCACCAAAAAAATAACAGAGGTGAAGCTCCAGTGATGAACTTGACCACTTTGGCACAGAATGGTGCATTTCTTCCTGTGGATCTCCTCCCTGCCAAGCCTGCAAACTAGAGTAAGGCCTGATAGCTTCTGACAAAGAGCATGAGCAGAGCACATGAGCAGGACTTTAATTAACTCAGCCCATAATGAAGCTCCTCCCCAGACTGGACACGATGATTGGGTAACCAAAGCCTCACACACCAAATTCAGGGCTGAACTTTTCTATCTGAGCATCAACCACCTGAGGACAACCTGACTGCAGGACCCGAGCGAAGAACAGTGACTCGATGGTCTCCAGAGGTCCCTCACCCTGTGATTCTGAGATATCATGCCTGGGCTGAGCACAGGTCTGGAACACAACCATGACCAACAGCTCAACCTGCACCGAACCAGACCTGAAGCCCTACTACGCCATCACCTACACCTGCATCCTGGTGCCCGGGCTAATAGGAAACACCTTAGCTCTGTGGGTCTTCTACGGCTACATGAAAGAGACCAAAAGGGCTGTCATATTTATGATCAACTTAGCCATCGCTGACTTAGCACAGGTGTTGTCCTTGCCCCTGAGGATCTTCTACTACTTGACGGGGACATGGGAATTCGGAGGAGGTCTCTGCATGCTTTGCTTCTACCTGAAGTACGTCAACATGTACGCCAGCATCTACTTCCTGGTGTGCATCAGCGTGCGGCGCTACCTGTTCCTGATGCACCCCTTCAGAGCCAGCGACTGCAAGCGGCTCTGCGACATCTACGCCAGCGTGGCCGGCTGGCTGGTGGTCTGCGTGGGCTGCTTGCCTTTCCCGCTCCTCAGGCTCCACAACCACACCACCAACACCTGCTTCGTGGATCTCCCCGTACAGCAAGTTGACCTTTCCACCTCCCTCGCGATGGTGACGGTGGGAGAACTGCTGGGCTTCGTGACGCCCCTCCTCATCATCCTCTACTGCTCCTGGAAGACTGTCCTGTCGCTGAAGGAAAAGCATTCTGCTTCCCGAGACCTCGGAGAGAAGAAGAAGGCCTTAAAGATGATTCTCACCTGTGCTCTGGTGTTCCTGATCTGCTTCGCCCCGTACCACATCAGCTTCCCCTTAGATTTCTTCGTCAAAACGGAAAAGATCGGAAACAAGTGCGTGCAGAAGGTGATCTCCGTCTTCCACGCCGTGGCTTTGTGCCTGGCCAGCCTGAACTCCTGCGTGGACCCAGTCATCTACTACTTCACTACAGATGAGTTCAGGAGACGCCTTTCCAGGCAGGACTTGCAAGACAGCATTCAGCTCCACAGCCTGGCTTCTGCGAGGAAGAACTCCAGGGATGTGTTCAGGAAGGATGCCGCAGGCTGCTAGCACTGCCCTGCCCCAACCCGTGCCCAGAACTTCAAGTGTTCACTAGATCTTGGGGGTTGGCACAGTTGGTTCCCCCCCACCCCCAAAGGACTCTAACAGTGACGACTCAAATGAACTTCTGCTGATTTCAGCAAGGGTTGGAGAAAACCAAACAAAACTGCACCCACCCAGAACCCAAACCTGACCCAAACTGTCTTGATTTAATACTTTGGTTGCAAGTTTTCCCCGAGGAGTGTGCAATTCCTACAGGTCCCACATCTAGGCTGGGCAGCCAGCAGCAGGTAGCTTTGCCTGTGGACACATGGTGAGAGGTGATGCTGGTTGTTGGGCCACATCCTGGCCACTCACTGTGGTTTCACCAAGAGGCATCAAAGACTTTAGGGTCTTGCCGTGCAGAAAGCGTCTGATGGTGACACAGTATTGAACATTTCTGAAGCAAAAGACAATGCAGCAGTGACTCATTTCTATGAAGAGCACCAAGAGCCCACCTCAAGCCATGCTGACCAAAGAGAGAGTGGTGTAAGGTGGCCCCAAAGGACTCACCAGTTAAGTTAATCAAGCAACCCTCCATTTTGCAACGTAACAAGTGACATACCTCCACCCCACACAGTCATTGAAGCATCCAGACGCTATTTTGCTGCTATCAGTCCCCATTTCTGCCTCAAAAGCCCTCAGTTGGAAACCACATTGCTGCCTTGGAGAAGCTCCAACCCCTAGTGCTGTGCTTTGAGGGCAACCAGTCAGGTCAGACATGCATCCACCCTTCCAGGTTCTCTTTCCCACAAAGATGGGGCAAATTCACAGATTGCACTGGGGAAGGGATGCTTGTCCAACCCCACTTCCTCCCCACAGTCAGCAGGGACAACTCCAACTAGATCAGGTCACCCAGAAGGACCACATGAAGTCTGATCCCAACCATCTCCAGGAATGGGGCTTTAACCACATCCCTTTCACTGATCACAGACCCTGCCACATCATGTCTCCTCATCATTTAACCACGGTATGACCAAAACACAGTAAGAAGCACCAAACCTTTTGGTTTACTGGGTGGGGAACTCCAGGCAGAGTCAAAGGTACCACCAACAGGCTCCAAGAGATCTAAGAAAGGCTCAGATGTGGATGTATCTAAATAATATTTTAGGGTTTAAAAAAAAAATCAAATGGGAGAAGCTTTGGGCTTGACTGCTGTTTCATTTGCACCTTCTTGTAAAATTCACTTTCCTGCCAGCATCTGAATTGTTACATTTTGAACTGTAAAAATACTGTGATCATATTTGGGTTTATTTAATGGANAGTGCTGGAACACAAAAACCTGGGGGTTATTTTCTATGTAATAAACTAAAACTCCACCACCTCATGCCTACAGGAGTCTGAGCCAGTGGCTGAGTAAGCCTTGCTAACCATAGAATCGTGGAATGGTTTGGGTGGGAAGGGACCTTTAAAGCCTCTTGCACTCAGCAGGGACACCTTCCATCTAGTCTGAATCTCCCCTCATCGAGTTTCAAACCATCACAACAGGCTCTGCTAAAAACGTCTCTCCTCAGCTTTCTTACAGGTCTGTTTAAGAACTGCAAGGCCACAAGAAGGTCTCCCTGGAGCCTTCTCCTCTCCCAAGCCAAACAATCCCAACTCTCTCAGCCTGTCCTCACAGCAGAGAGCTTCTGGCCCTTGGATTATTTCTGTGGCCTCCTTTGGTCCCACCCAAACAATTCCTTGCGTCTCCTATGGTGAGGACTCTGGAGCTGGCCCCAGCCCTGCAAGTGAGGTCTCAGCAGAGCAGAAGGGCAGAATTGCCTTCCCTGACCTGCTGCCCACACTGCTGGGGATACAGCCCAGAACATGGTTAGATTCTGGGGTGTGAACACACACTGCCAGCTCACATCCAGCTTTTCACCCACCAGTACCCCACAAGTCCCCAGGGCTGCTCTCCATCCCTTCATTCCCAGCCTGTGCTGATACCGAGGACTGCCTCTGGTGCAGGACCTTGCACTTGGCCTCGCACAACACTTTAGAAGCCTTTTCAAAGTTCATTAACTCCTATCTTGCAGTGGGGAAACAAACAACAAACCGAAGAAAGAAAGCAAGCCCAACAAAAAAACCCAGTTGGTTTGCAAAGGGTCAAAACACAAACTGCAGCAGCTCATCTGCCCCCCACCTAGAGCTTTACCAGAACACAGCTGAAGACCAGCAGCAGGAGAATCATAGAATGGTCTGGGTTAAAAGGGACCTCCAAAGGTCGGTTAGTCCAATCCCTACTGCAGTACGCAAGGGCATCCTGGCCAGCAGCCTCAGTTCTGTGGGAAGGAAGCTGGATGACCTTGAGAAACCTCCCAGAGCTACTTTTAGTTTCTCAGGGGAAAAGATGTTACAGAAAGTTGTATCAGAAGTTCAGAAACTGTTCCGTGAGGGAAAGCTCAACAAGCTTAATTTCACCCACCTAGAAAATGCCGTGGGAGCACCAGGAGCCATTTCCCCAGCTGGCACAGTAAGGTGAGCTATTCACACAAGCTTCCCTAGAGGAAGCCAGGTGCAATAGTTGTGGTGGCTCACATGAGTTGAATTCAGGAGAAACCTGCCTGTCCTGCTTGCCACCTCCAGGTTGGATCTGCTCAGGCCAGGCTCCCCACCAGAGAGATCTCACAGTCCCTTGGCTGATGTGGTCACAGCTATCTGGAGAATCAGAGCATTACTTACTCCAAGCCCATGCTTGAGCCTTGGTGCAATGTCACACCAGCAGAGAGAGGCTCTGCTGCAGTGGAGGCTACAGAGATGCTGAGGGGCCTGGAGCATCTCTGGGAAAAGGAAAGGCTGAGAGCCCTTGGGCTGTTTAGCCTGGAGAAGGGCAGCCCCAGAGGGGATCCAATCAATGCTCATCAATATTAAAAGGGCAGGGGAAGAGGATGGGGCCAGACACTTCTCAGTCCTGCCAAGCAACAAGGGACATCAGGCACAAACTGGAACCCAGGAGGCTAAACTTCTTTTCTGCAAAGGTGACAGAATCTTTGCCCAGATTGCCTGGATTAGTCATGGAGTCTCCTCTGCAGAGATTCCAAGCTTCTCTGGAGTTTTGGGCAACCTATTGTAGGTGGATCTTGCTTCAGCTGGAGGGTTGGACTAGATGACCCCTAGAGGTCCCTTCTAAGCCCCACCATGCTGGGATTCTTAGGGATCTTAAGCTGTTCAGAAGCAGCATTGAGGGTTTCTTTTAAAGTCTTGTTCACACACAAAACAAGGCAAAGGAGACTGATGCAGCTCTGGGAGCGGAGCCCCTGGTGTGTTTCCAAACATCACAGCCCCCCATTTCCATGGCCTCCCACACAGCAGCTCAGCTCCAAACCCACGCACTGTGGAAAGTGCAAGCACAGCCTGCAGCAGCTGCAGCTGATTGCATCACACTTCAGGCACCACTTCTCACAGCTTCCTTTGTCACAGTCAGCAAGAGAAAAGACTTGCTGGTGGTTTGGTTTGGTTTCACACATCAAAACTTGAAGCTCTACTTGCAAGCAAAGCCTGCTCTGGAGGTGGGAGGGCACATGCCTGCCTACCTTCACATTATCCTCTTTCCTCCTTCATGAGATGGTTGTGTTCAGCCATATCAGAGACCATCAAAGATGCCATTGATAGCAGGCTTGGAGAGAGCATTAAGACACTGGGCTGTAAGCAGCAATCCTGCCCAGGTACAGCTGTCTGCACTGCACCAAAAGCATCATCTTCCAGAGCCACAGAAAGCTGTTTTCCAATCTGCTTAACCAGCACATACCTGAGTGCACCAATCCCTTCAGTCTGGACATGACCTTAGAATCATGGAACAGTTTTGGTTGGGAGAGACCTTTAAGACCATCAGCGCTAACCACTAACCCAGCACTGCCAGGTCACCACTGAAGCATGTCCTACAGCACCACATCTACACAGCTTTTAAATCCCTCCAGAGATGGGGACTCCTACCATTTCCTTGGGCAGCCTGTTCCAGGGCTTGACAACCCTTTAGGGGAAGATATTTCTCCCATCACCCAGCACAGACCTCCTCTGGATCAAGCTGAGGCCATTTCCTCTCACCCTATCACTTGTTACTTGTGCCTGCACAATGCTGTATGTGCAGTGGTGGAAACTCTCTGCTGTAGCTTTGAGTCAGTGACCTGACATCTTTCCATGTCCCCTCCTCTTGCACCACAAGCAACCTGTTCCCTTCTCACCTCCCCCACACAACTCATGACTTGATGTAGGTGAGGTCTTGTGTGTGCCCAGGACTCCCAGCCACCTTCTGCTCCTGCATCAGTGGGAGAAAAAGAGAAGATCACAGCCCAGCACACAGATCTTGGGTACAGGGAACAGGCACGAGGGTGACTTTTGGTGGTTACTGCTGTCTCCTCAACAGGGAAGACCTGGGTGCTTGTTCCTGCTTCCAGCTCTATTTCTGTAGCTTACATCAAACCAGCACGGGATACACCCTGTAAACATCACCAGCTGCTGGCAAGGCTTAGGTGGGACTTTTTGGTGGCAGTTCAGGCTCCATTTTAAGGAATCTCCATCCTGCCCATGTGTGGGTGGCTACCTCTAAGCAAGCAGGTCTGATGACAAGCCCAGAGTCTGTTTCAGTACAAGTTAGACCTTAAAAAAAGTCCTTGTCCCACTCAGCACCAATGCTCTGCCTGGGCATACACAGAGGTGCCAACAAAGTGAAATGGAGAGGAAAAACGAAACCCCTCAGAGGTTAGATACCTCCATGTTCAGCAAATGGCTGAGCTATCATCCTTGAGGTAACAATTTTTGTTGATAGCTTGTTCAAATTTCACAGAATCACAGACACATGCAGGTTGACAAAGCCCCTCAGGATCACCAAGTCCAAACTAGAACCCTGCTCTACAAAATTCACCTTCAGCTATAGCCCCAAGCACCACACCCAAACCACCCTGAAACACAGCCAGGCTGGGAAACTACACCACCTCCCTGGGCAGCTCATGAAAACCTTTTTCCTAACGCCCAATCTAAACCTCCTCAGCCTCAGCTTGAGGCCACCTCTCCTTTTTCCTTCCACCTCTGCTTCTTTTTTTTTTTTTTTTGCACCCTAAACTTAGAATTCAGAGAACAAAACCCACAACAACAAACCAAAGCCAGAACAACCAACAAAGGTGAGATGAGCAGGAAAGAGGCCACTGATTGTCACAAGACCTTGTGAGAATTAACAAATCTCTTATCTGCCTGCCCAGTTTCCCAGTGGGCTCAACACTGATGTAAAAAAGGACTACATTGGGTGGGGCTCCAGCTAAGTGAAGGAACTCAATTTTAAGGTGTTTGATCCACCCAGCTCTTGTTTTGGCTGAGCAGTTTCTCTAACTTGCTGTCAGGCTGCTCATCAGTCCTCTGCTTCAGCCCAATCTCCACTGTTATATGGCACAGTCCACACTTTAAAAAACAGGGCTGCATCAAGTGTGGCCAGCAGGGCAAGAGAAGGGATTCTGCCCCTTGACTCTGCTCTGCTGAGATCTCAACTCAAATACTGAGTCCAATTCTGCTGTCCCCAGCAAAAGGAGGACACAGAGCTGTTTGGGTGAGTCTAGAGAAGCACCACAAAAATGATCCAAGGTCTGGAGCACCTCTGCTGTGAGGACAGGCTGAAGGAGCTGGGGTTGTTCAGCCTGGAGAAGACAGAACTCCAGAAGGACCTTAAAGCTGTCTTCCAATACCTGAAGGGAGCCTACAGAAAGGCTACAGAGGGATTTTTCATAATGTCTAGTGATAGACAAGGAGAACAGTTTGAAGCTGAGGGAGAGTAGGTTTAGAATGGATCTTAGGAAGACGTTCTTCAGCATGAGGGCAGGGAGACTGGAACAGACTGGAGATGCCTCCTCTTTGGAGTTGTTGAAGGCAAGGCTGCATGAGGCCTTGAGCAGCCAAGTCTAGCTGAGAGACATCCCTGCCCATGGTAAGGAGGTTGAAGCAGATGTTCTTTGAGGTCCCTTCCAACCTAGGACCATCCTATGAACTCATCCAAATGTCAATGTACTGCTGTAGATCCCAGCTCTGCAAACAGGACCTGTCTTTGTAGGGCTGGAGGATTTTTGGCAAGTGTGTTTTTTGTTTGGTTGTTTTTATCCTAAGAAAGAGTAAATGAAAACACAGAAGAGGTAGAAACCAAACGATGCTGAGGAAGCAGGAGGAGGAGTTTTTGAGTTGGAAACCATTAGCTCCACTATGAAAATACAAATATTGTGATCTTGCAAATAACTACACTCATCCAGTCTATCTGGAAATAGAATATTTATACAGGAAATACAAAAGCTGTGGAGATCTGTAGCTCACTCCTTTTACACTCAAGGCACTCTGCCAGAAACTTTGTTTTCCCTCTAGTATGAATCATTTCCCTACTGAAAAATCAAGGGTCTCAATCTACAGTGAACACAGGGCCTTAAAAATCCACCATCAGGCAGCAGTTCTAGGTACAAGCTCTCCTCCACCCATAGACACATCTTCCAGCCACCTCTACCCAAGCAGACTTCTAACTGCAGAAAACACTTTCAGGCAGTCAGTAAGAGGAGGAGGCTGTGTCTTTGGAGCATCATTCCTGCTTCTTAGCCACTCACATACCCACCTGATTCAGTCGTGGTCAGCGAGTTGTCAAGAGCAGGAAGATCAAAGCTCTGACTAGAGCAAGAAGAGCTCAGAGCTGAGGGAGAGCTGCTTGCACTGCAGAGAGATGCAGCAGATAAGCAGAAATGTTTTCATTTCTCTTCAGGCTGCAGACTGAGCTGAAAAGACAGCAGCAGTTACAGCTCAGCTCACAACCACAGAAGCGCTACCGTTGACTTGGTGAGAACATCCGATTCACCCCCACCATGACCTGAGGACACAAAACCAGGACTGCTTCCAGATTCACACTGGGCACACCACTAAGAGCAGCCTGAATGGTGGCTTCTACATCACTCTTTTTTCCTAAGCCTTTAGGATTAATTAGTGAAAAAAGCCAGGAATGTGGGATCACAAAGAAGCTCTGACCACCAAGTGCAGAGAAACCAAAGCCATTGGTTGAGAGTGCAGCCACCACTGATACCACCATCCACACAACCAAAAAACCCTAAGCATCCCTGTCCTCCTAAGGGATTTCTGATCACCAAAATGGAAGCTGGGAGTTTACCCACCCCTGGATCTATTTCTGAAGAGTCCCCCATGCCAGCGCTCTCACTCCAGAGTAAGAGCAGTTGGTTCCACTCCAAGAAGGGACCAGGTTTGAAGGAAGAAGTTCCTTGATCCAGAATCAGAAGTCCATACACAGCCTCAACCCAGAACATCTCCAAACATCCACAGGGCCTAAAATGGAAGATGATGAGAACCTGAGCAGACACACAATGTCCATGCCCACTGCCAGGATGACTTTCAAAGACGGAATTCCCTTTCATGTGGAATTTGGAGGTGTCACAGCACAAAAGGAGAGCAAACATGCTTAAATAAACTGAAGAGTTGAACTGTAAGAAAACATTTCCTCTGGAGATGGAGGGCTAGGTGGAGAGTCTTTAATTACTCTCAGGACAGGAGATACACCCATTCCTATTGCCTAGGTCATAGCCCAGCCACACACACCTCAGGAAGAAATAACTAATGAAGTGAATAATTATACATGTAATAATGATTTTGGCTGCATCAACACAAGCTGCAATCAATGGCAGCCTTTGGGCTCTGTGCCACAGCTGGCAGCCAAGCCATCCCCCACACAGCTCAAAATTAGGACAGACAAAGCAGCTCTAATCCTATCCAGCCTGACCTCGAGCTTGGTCTTCCCAGAGTGGTAGTTCAGCCACACACTACCCATTGTGCTGCTACAGAGGCTGCGTGGACTGCACAACATTTAGCTGTCTCTACAGATGTCCTTATCTCTCCTAGGGCTTGTTTTTCAGTGTGGAGAACACCAGATGCAATGCAACAAATCAGGGAAGTGGCAGGGTGGAGGAAGTCATCTTCAGTTAGGTATCATCATGTCTTCATTCTTTGTTACCCTTCAAGTTCTTCAGGGAAGATCAAGAAAGCAAGCTCTAACCTACAAGGTCTAAAGCTGGCAGTTGCTTGATCATTATCAAGGAGATTGTGCCAGTTCAGCCCACCCTGCTGCAAAGCTGCACTGAAGCAGCTGGGGAAGAACAAATCCCAGACGGAGGAGGAGAATTTTTAAAACAGTAACCCAGCAATTTTCTTAGGGAAATTCAGAGCTGATTTCAGCCCTCTGACGCTTCTGCCATTGCTCACCATAAACTCCATGGAGCATGCCTGTATTTTTAGTGGTCTTCCTTTCAATGCCTTCTGCCCTGGTGAGACCCCACCTGGAGTACTGCATCCAGTCCTGGAGCGTGTCCACAGAAGCGCCATGAAGATGATCAGAGGGCTGGAGCTGGGCTGAAGGAGGCCTACAAGAAAGCTGGGAAGGGACTTTTCAGGCTATGAGTTAGTGACAGGACTAGAGGGAATGGAGCAAAGCTGGAGGTGGGGAGATTCAGACTGGACAGGAGGAGGAAGTTCTTCAGCATGAGAGTGGTGAGAGCCTGGAATGGGTTGCCCAGGGAGGTGTTTGCAGCCAGGCTGGCAGAGGCTGTGGGCAGCCTGATCTAGGGTAGGGTGTCCCTGGGCATGGCAGGGGGGTTGGGACTGGCTGATCCTTGTGGTCCCTTCCAACCCTGACTGATTCTATGTGGCCTCACCAGGGCAAGTGTCTGATTACTTAAATGTGGTAAAAAAAAAAACAAAAAAAACCAAAAACCACCACCCCAAAAAAAACCACCTCTCACCTGTAGCACTGTAAAATAAACCCATCCAAAGCATTGTCAGCTTACCATTCATAAAGGTATTTAAAGCCTACATCTAAACATACTGTTTCAGGAAAGTCACCTGTAAGCTAGCCTAGAAGTAACTTGTCAGCCAAGTGCAGAGATAGTACTGATGGTCTTGGGGATACTGGATGCTTTTGCAGGGAATACTTGTAAACAGAAGCTACTGTGGTAGATGAAGCTTGCTTTTGCATCTTGGTAAGGTTACCCCTTCAGCCACCATACCCATGCTGGAAGCACACTGAGCTATCTAGCAGGGGTTTTTAGAGGTCACAGCTGTGTAACAAACACATGCTTTACCACAGATAAAAACTAAGCAAAATACGAAACACCACCTAGAGGAAGCTTTCATCAAACCATTTTTAGGTCTAGTTCTGACAAAATACCCAGAAATGTGCACGTCAGGATGAATACCCCAAGTTTTTTATCAGTTACATAAGCAAGGACTTGCTACCTGTGCCATCTACTGGCAGAGAGGACTCACACTCCTGCTTCTGACAGGCCAGCTGAACACAGGAGCTGGGCAAACCAAGAGCGAGCTTCGGCAGACCCTAGGAAGGTTGAAACAGCCTCAAAACTGCGGTACTTTGGCTTGAATGTTGCCCTCAGCATAAACTGATTAGGAACAGATCATCAGCCCAGTACACACGCCCAAAGCTTCAGCTGCTCTCAGCACAAGAGCATCAAACAGGTAAGAACAATCTGTTCCTTTGTGTGTCCTGGCTTGGTGCCTAGAACATCTAATAAGCTCATAAAGAACTGACTTCATTTCTTCTCTATAATCTTTACCAGACAAGAGAAACTGTTTCAGCCTCTCTGGAGGCATGTCCAGAATTCCTGTTACGTGCCTGATGGTAGCCGGTGGGTTAGTGGCTTGTCCAGCCACAGCCTCTCACTCAAAGCTGGAAAGAAGGATTTCTCCTTTATGCTTTCAAAAAAACCAAACCTCTGCAGATGCTTCTTGCTCTCTGCACCTAACATTTCCAAATTCTTCCGCCCAAGATTACCAGAACAAGTGAGTCAGCCAACCCACTCTTATTGTCCTCTCAATCTAAAGGAGGAGATCAGTGACAGTAACTTGCCCAAGCACGTTGCAAGGCTGTAGCAGGAACCTGTCAGTGCAGCTACTTTCCCAGTACCACAGACCTGTGTCATACCAGCTCCCAGTGCCACTGATGAGAGCTGTCCACACAGAATTAAGTACGTACTCCCCCTACACTCGGTATTTTGGAGCCAAGCAGACCACAGCTCACTTCAGAGCATGTACTCTACATGGTCACACACCTCCAAAGAGCTGCTTCAGTTTCCAAGATAAGGCAGCAGAATTCTTGCTGCGCTCTACTCTTTGCCTCTGCAGTTTCATAAACAACAACCAAGAGCAGCTACTCCTACAGTCACTCTCCAGTTCCCAGCACAGAAAGCCTGCTTACTGTTTTACTTCCAGCTGTACAATCCAGGGCACTTTTCAGGAATGCCATGAGGGTCTAACACACATTAACCAGCCATACAGATCTCACTGTGGTGCACTCACAGCTGAGATTAAAGCATAGCAAAGCCCATGGGTACAGGCTCAAAGCTGTTACAACAAGCTGCTGATTAACCTGCTGCTGCTTCCACAGAATCCCAGCACGGTGGGAGTCTGAAAGGATCTCTGGAGATCATCCAATCCAACCCTTCTGCTAAAGCAGGGTCACCCACAGCAGGCTGCCCAAGATCACATCCAGGCAGATTCAGAACCTCTCGAGAGAATGAAACTCCCACTACTCTGAGCAGCCTTGGCCAGGGCTCTGTCACCCTCACAGATAAATACTTTTTCCTCATGTTTACATGGAACCTCCCACATTCCTGCTTCTGCCCCAAGTCTTGCTCCGTCACTAGGCACCACTGGAAAGAGTCTGGCCCCATCCCCTTAATGGCCACCCTTCAGAGACTGACAATCATTGGTAAGATCCTCTCGGATCAATAAGGTCCACCTGGTCAACCGTGATCTGCTGAAAAGTCTTCTCGTTCAGACATACAAACTTTGTATCAGCAGCTTCATCAAGACAGAGAGAAACGGCTGAATTACAGCACACATCCTTCCTGTGCTGCACCACAGCTGCCAGTTCCAATCCTGCACACCAGAGCTGCACTCGACAGGTTCTGTTTACAGCACCACACATCACTGAAGCACTGCCTGCTGGAGGATCAGGTTGGAAGCAAGGTGTCCCCTCTTCCCTTTGCTCCAAGTTGGTTTTGCACCACACAGCACCAAGCAGAGGAAACTGGGCTTTGGAAGCTGTAAAAGAGGCAAAAAGGAAGAGCACTGCATGCTGCCCCAGGCCCAGAGCAGTCATGCCACCCACATGGGCCACACACCAGCACTGTGCTCTTGCCTCTGAGCACCATGAAGTCACACAAAACGCCAAAGTTTTAGAGAAACATTTATTACAGGGTTGCAGAACTTATGCCAATATAAAGTCCCTTAATAAAACTCTCAAGTTCATCAACTGCAGGAAGCTACCTCTGTTATCTTTAGACTGCAGCTCTCAAAAGAAAAAGGAACAATGCTCTGACTGCTACTTGCTCGTAAAAAGTTGACCTAAAAAGTTTATAGAAGCCAGAGTAGGTTTTAAGTTTACAACTACAGTTCACATTCACAAGTGAGCTCTACCAGAAGAGATTCTTGAAACAGGAAGTTACAGGATAAACCAATTCATAACTAAAAATACTGACAAGCTTTAGGAGCAACTCTATCAGAATCTAACAACTAAACAGCACAAAACCCAAACCAAGGTAGAAGAATGAAACGTAAGCTGGGGGAAGGTTCCAAATATACATACGAATTCAATACAGTAATTGCACAAAAATTAAACAGGGTAGTGTTAAAGGTTTATGATCACTGAGGTTGGATTTTACATGCTTCACACGTGGTAGTCAAAATAAACCTTTAGTGATGCTCATTGGAAGGGTTTTTTTTTTTCTTTAGATAGGATACAAAGTGCAGAGCTATCCTACAAGAGCTACACAAGATGTGCAAACCACAGATCATTCATATTAATCATCCTGTGAAAGTTAAGGTGAAACTGAATTGGTTCCAGCCAAGGAATTGGTTAATATTTTTTTTATATATATATTTTTCTGCCATTCCCAGATTACATTAAACCAAACACATTCAACGTATCAACAGATATTAACCTCCTAAAACAAACTGACATTAGCCTCCTAAAACAAACTGATGATATTAACCTCCTAAAACAAAACCAACCTTACTCCAATTTAAGTTTTACATGAGACAACTAAAAAGTTATACCAATAATCAAAGAAAGCTGAAATGGTGACTTTTGTCTGTTGAAATACAAGCAATACACAGAAAATGCATAAGGCTTTTGATTATCACTGCACATTTTAATTTCAGAAGTCGCTGTCTAATGCTCAGACTTCTCAATTAAAGGTGTGAACTAGTCACCTCCCCTCCAACACCTTTTACTGCTGACAGATCTTTGTTTCAACAACAAAAGAGTTTTCAAAGTGTCTGATTGAATGGCAGTTCTCCACTGAACGTTTCTGCAGACCTGGGGAGAAGAGAAGATGAGAGAGCCTCAGTAAAGCAGACCTAGAATCCAGCAGCAAGTACTTACAAGTTTTACACCATTCTAAAGAGCAGTGAGACACAAATTCAGTACAAAGCTTCTTCAGCCACAAACTGCAACTAGAGATCACTATCAGTCTGCTCTCTAGCAGAAAGCTTCTCTCATTTTCAGAATGATAACAGGAGGTGGCCCACATACAAGAGGGAGCAAAGCAAGCAAGCAAGCACGCATTTCTAGTACTCCTCACTACTATTTTACTCACGGGAAAACACTAAACAGATCACTTACAGCAAAGTTTGTTACAAAGAAAAGGATTGCAAGGAAACGGTTTAGAACTCAGAAAGGGTGCAGAAATCCTCTCTCTCTTCCTAGCACCTCACCCAGTGTGCTTCTCTAGAACAGTCTTCACCTTGAAGAGAGCCCTGGGAGGATTTGCCACATGGCTGATGAGCTCACTGAAGTTTTCCTAACACTGTTAAAGTGATTGTCTCTATTTTGAGCCGTGCCAGCATCGGATCTGACACGGGCAGTTTACATATATTAGCTGTGAATCTTCACTAGCAGACAATAATATAGCAGTCCTGCCACCAAAGACAAGATGCTCAACTAAAGCACTTCAATAAATGACAATTAGAGAGCAAAGATTCATAGATTAATAAACAGCAAATTGTTCAAAGCAAGCAAGAGAAGCTATGCATCCAATCCTAGCAGCATTAGCTCTTAAACCAAACCCAGCAGGAACCTAACTGCTTGAGGTTACAAACACTTCAAAATGAGGCTGTCCTTCATCTGCTTGTACAGGCTAAGGTGTTCCCAGTGGCTATGTCATGAACATTCAGGATGACTCGTCCATTTTCTCACATCCTTTTAGTTACAACTCCAGGGCATGGACACAGAACCTGAGGTCAGTTTGACCTAACTGATGAACCCAAAAACTCTACGAATGCAAAGCCAGTGCATCACCAGCCGAATGAGAAGGCTTAACCACAGGAGATTATCCTTTTAAGTTTTATTGACACACACATAGCTGGTGAAGAAGAAAGGCATGCTAGAAATCTGATTTGGAAGGCAAGACAAGCCTTGGCCCCAGACAATTTTCTCCTCAGCAGCAGTTTTCAATTTGCCTTCCTTTCTCACCTCTCCTTCCCCTCAAGAGCTACAGAGCAGAAACTGCACTAAGGAACATAGTTTCTCTAACAGAATTCTTTGGAGCAAGTACTGACAAAGTCTTTCACAATGGTAGAGCAGGATGACTTAGGCAAACATCAAAAATCTTCACAGCACTGACTGTAAACTAGTCTTTCAGTCACAGAAGCAGTCAATTTAGATTTACTCACAAAAGCATCTTCACATCAACCAAGACACACATGCTTCTTCTCAGAGACAACATTTGCTGCTTCTTCACATGCCCTCTACTGTCAGCTGCACAGGACCAGTTTTATGCTCCCATATGCACAGCTTTCCATCCAGGAACAGCAAACAGCAGATGTGGCTCCTGATGCTGCAAGCTCTAACTGGGCTGAGAAAACCCTTGCCTAAAAGCTTGGCAGCAAAAACAGAGCAGAGAGTTCTGACAAGCCAAACATTTGCACTCTGAAAGGCTGGAACTGATAAAGAATTAGCTTCCTGTGCCTGGGGAGAGCAGCGAAAGATGGAAATGTTTTGAAAGCTACATTGAGGCAAATTCACAGCATCAGGTTTCTGAACTCCAGGTCTCCTTTCAGTATGTCAAACCACTGGCATTTCAAGTCCACTCCTGTTCATGGAACAGGAGGGTGTGGCAAAAGAGGACAGGCAGCAAAGAAACAGAGCTTGGAAGTTCCTGTGAAGTGTTCTTCCTCTTTCAGAGAGGAAGTCTGGGATGCCCAAAATCAGCTGTTCAATTTTACTTTTTCCCAGGGCAAGTGAAGCGTTAACATTTTTACTTTGTGGTCCTAAAACGCAGTTTTAGATAGGACAGCGACAGAGTAAGCTGCATCTCCAGGGACTTTAATTATCAGATGGATCATAGCAATTCTGGGGTCAAACTAACTCACTGTTGCAACTAAAAGGTGGAATGAAACCAGACTGAAGTTCAAATTTAGCTTGGGCATATAACCTCAAATTTTGTAACCGAAACTCTCCTCACCACATAAAGAAGGCTCAGATACTCACTGGAAAGCAGGGGAAAACACAAGCTGAGGCTCTTCACAGAACTGATGGGTGTGCACAAGATTTCCGTAGCTAAAAACTCAATGTTTACGTATTTACCCTTTCCCTGCTCCAACAACAGACTTCCTCTTACTGAAGGGAACTTACCCATTATCTGGTCTCTGCGCTGAAGTTTGAAGGTTTCCTTTCCAACGCAGAGTTGGTAGATGAAGATACCCAAATCAGACACATTATCTATTTCCTCTGTAACCACCATTTCTTCACGGACTAGGTAGGTCTGAGGCAAGTAAGAGCCAGTCTGAAACAGAAAAGTCATTTAGATACAGTATTTTGCTAACTATGGACAAACATCACCACATTCCACTCTTCTTCAGAAGGGCTTCAAGCAGCAGATTTCAAATCACCTTCTTTGTAAACACCTTAGTGCTTGTCCTAAGCAGATGCATACCAGAGAAGTTAAAAACTGACTACTTCTAACAGTTGCAGTTACATCCAAACACAGTGCAGTTTCTCAACTTTACTGGCCTCCAACGAAGCCAAAAGAACTTGGTCCAATTTATTTGTACACAACAGAACATGAGGCAGTGTTTCTAATACAATACAATAAAAGCAGCATGACCTACAAAAGTTAAACACCACAAGATCACAGCAGTAGTGAACTTTCATTCCTTATGACCAATTCCTAGCGGTGTGGACTACAAGAGACACAGATTATCTTTATGAAGCTGAAGATAATGAAACAAGCTAAGCTAAATCAGGTGGCCTCTGGTGCTAGGTGACTTGGAGAGTGGGGTGAAGGAGAACCACCTCATGAAGTACAAAGGCAAGTGTAGGGTCCTTCATGTAAGGAGGAACAACCCCTGCTGTGGGTGATACTGCTTTAGCAGGGGGGCTGAACTACACAATCCCCAGAGATCACTTCCAAACCTCATCATGCTGGGACTCTGTGATGCTTTGGAACAGCCCATTTCACATAGGGTAGCTGAGTATCACATTAAATTTGACAGTAGCAGCAAGCTCTAGAAGCTGGACCCATGAGTCTTCTTGGAAAAATACCAACTGCAGTCAGTGTAAAGTGAAAGCAGTAGTGGTGAGCTCACAACTAGAGTGCCAGTAACACAGAAGAACAAGCTGGTGGTGGTCTTTTCATCAAAGCTCTCATGGGGTAAGCAAGCTTTCCAGTAGTAACTTGCAGGTTTAGGCTTTCAATGATATCTGGAGATCTGTCAAATTCCTTTACAATAGCTAAATTTAACCTTACTTGCTG
Organism: Psilopogon haemacephalus; assembly: GCA_013396835.1. Classification (NCBI taxonomy): domain Eukaryota; kingdom Metazoa; phylum Chordata; class Aves; order Piciformes; family Megalaimidae; genus Psilopogon; species Psilopogon haemacephalus. The sequence goes on along the minus strand of VWZI01008677.1, from coordinate 3,498,943 downwards.
GCTGCTTTCAGCTTTCATAAAGTGAGGTATTAATAAGAGCATTAAGCATGAATCTACTCGACATAATACACACTGACAGCTGGCCCTAGCTCCAGTACAGTGACAGAGCCAGGGGGATTATGTACTTCGATGGCAAGAGGACTGTTCCAGCAAGAGACTGCAGTTCAGGAGCAACAATCACTCAGCATTCTTATCAGAAGTGACCTTGTCAGCACAACTACACAACCAAGTTTCTACCTACCGCCAGTTTGGCAAAGAGATCCATCAGGTTTCTTGGTGGCATGACTATGGATGTATTGAGTGGAATCACGTAGCAGTTACCCAGTTGCAAGTCAAGATATGCTGTCAAAAGCTGTGTTGAAAACAAGTTTTAATTAATTAGAACAGAGTTTTACAAGGACCAAGGAAGCTCAGAAAGCTGAAGAAGCACAGCTGAAATCAAATGATACACCAGAACAGTCTGGTGTAAGACCTTCTCTATTGCCACTTTATGGTTCCAACAAGATGAGCGTGCAGAAGGGAGAGCTGACTATAAAAGCTGTTTATCCTAATCCTAAACAAGCAGAAGTTTGTATGAAAACAGAGGAAGTATTTGGGAGTATGCTGCCATAACTGTCTAATTAAGCATGGTGCAAGCAAAAGGTATCCAACTGCTAATAAGCAGTTACTCCCTCAGCAAAAAATATTAGACTCTAAAAAGTCACACCAGCATTATCAGCAAGTGCAAGAACTGCAGCAACTAAAATTATGCTATTACGACCTCGCACAGCACTTAGCCAGCATCAACTGAAGTTCAGTTGCCTAAATCCTTTAAGTTACAGCCAAGATTCTGTCAAGACAAAGCAGCTAAAAGCTGCACGTACTGTGAGCACAGCTCAACTGTGTGGCATTCTGTGCTGCTGGTGAAGGCAGCAGGCACAAAGATCACTTCCAGGCTCTTCACCGTGATTCTATCTACATTGCCAGGGTTTAATTTACAAACAACCCACGAGAGCTCTTACAGCTGACTAAGGGTCTCTGAGTATTAACAACAAAATTTTAAAACACAAAGTCAAATGAAAGCCATCTGCTCATCTTTTTTTTTTTAGAGAAGCTACATGCACCTAACCGCATTTTTGGCTTCTTGAAGTGATTTTTCAATTCACTTACCCAAGGCCCACACTTGTCTGGGATTCCCCATTTTGCTGTAACACTGTGGCTGAATCTTAGACCAAATTCTCAGTTTCACTGTCTCATAATTCACAATATTCTCCTACCCTCACTTTCTTTTATATAGGATTCTTGATCCAAATAGCAAGTGTCACTGTCAGATAACCAGTGTTCAACATCAGTCATCAAGACACTCTGCTCTGAGAAGTGACTCAGAGTTGCTGTGCATATGAACTCCTCTCACATTCTTGTAACACCCCTCACTTGCAAGTTAATTCCCCTTATCACATACTGAAACCCATCCTCAAAGAGAAGTTTGCACTGACAATAAGCTTTAAAGGTCTCAAGGCTGGAGCTATTATGATTGCCATCCACACCACAGTGCCTCAGTGAACACCACGACCAATTATTTATCACCTCACGTGTACTCACCCTATCAAAGTCATGAACGATCGCTGCTGGATCACTGTCTGAGAACTTGGGGACAGGAACATCAATGATGGCTATGTTGTCATCCTCTCGAATGTCAGCTTCTTCAGCAATGGGGAGGAAATAAGGTTCCACCGCACGATCACGGTTTTCATTCTCAAAGTAGCACATTTCACCACGGTACACCTTATGCTGGAAGGAAGAGCCAGACAAATTATTTTTACAGCAGATATTATACAGAATCTCAGCATGGTGGGGATTGCAAGGGACCTCTGGAGATCATCTACTCCAAACACTCTGCAGGGTTACTCACAGCAAGTTACCCAGAATGACAGTGTCCAGGCAGGTTTAGAATCTCTCCAGAGAAAGAGAAACCACAACCTCCCTGAGCAGCCTAGTCTTGGGCTCTGGAACCCTCACAGAAAGTTTTTCCTCATGTTTAGGTGAAATTCCCTGTATTGCCCTTTGCATCCATTACCCCTGTTCTATCACTGGTCATCACTGATTAGAATCAAGCCCCATCCTCTTGCCCCCATGCTTCAGATAGCAATAAGCACTGAGAAGATCCCCTCAGTTTGCTCTTCTCCAGGCCAAACAGAGCCAGGTCTTTCAGCCTTTCCTCCTCAGAATGATGCTCCAGCCCCCTCGACATCTTTGTAGCCTCTGTCAGAATTTCTTCAGTACTTCTCTGGCTCTTTATGGTGCTTTGAAACTGCGTTTCTAATACTTATGCTATGACAAAGCACAGGATTGTCACACTTGGAGCTCCTATAAAAGATACATCAGCCTTCACGTGCTATTTACTGAAGGTTTTCTATTATGGCAGCAATTAATTTATAATTACACTTTTAACATCTAGAGATGCATTAAAAAAAAAAAAATTCACACTACCTTAGGCATGAAGTACTTGTAGATGCAGGCTCCACCAACAACAACTCCTGCCAAGATGAATGCTAGGCCTAGCAGAGTCAACAGGCATCTTCCAGATGAATTTTCACCTCCATGTGTGGCAATTTCTGGATCCTTTAAATAAAGAGGGACAACAACTTAGAAAGCACAGACACTCCTAATTTAAGGTAGCCTATTGTCTACTGGTTCACCTTGATCTACTGTTCTCTACTCCTATGTGTGCAGTGAGAGTTAAAGTCAAGCATCACATAAGAAAATACAGAATACTACTGCATCATGTCAAGATCAGTTTTCAAACAGCACTTAAAGAAGCTATTTAATTCTTAGAGGATGCTCTACCCAAGATGCAAAAACCCTACATAACTCTACCAAAAGATGCAAAGCTACAGCTGGCTTAGTACAAAGGAAGCAAGATTTGTACAGCAAGGTCATTTTAAGATACAAAATGTTTTCAGGCCTCTTCCCAAAAGCTAACTTCCTCTCCTCCTTCTTATTATCTAAGATAGCATTACTTCTCCTTACAAAGTTGCACTAACAGAAAAGGTTACGATGCAACTTTGTCTATGAGCTGGGGAACAGAAGATGTAACATGCACAAGAAGTCCACTGTTAAAAAGTGAACTTAGCTCAAATCCAGCTTCAAATTATGTCAAATAAAACTAAGTTCCTGTAGCACATACTACCTCGCAGCTTCAAAATACTTTCTTGCACCCAAGTCTAAAGGAAGTTTTGTTTCTAGCAGCCTTAAGGTGAGCTGTTTCTGCGCCCAAAGGTGATTACTGTCATCATCATGTATGTGGTGATGAGTTGTGTACACTAATTGCAAAGTTAGTGGTGGCCTCCCAGTAGCAAGTTTAACCTCATTGACTCTCTAGCCTTCCAGGATCAAAGGCATGCAGCAGTCAAGCTGAGAGACCACCAGAAGTACTATCAAATACTAAACAATCAGAAGAGCTAATCACTTAGGGCAAACATGCAGGTTTGGGGTCTTTCAAAACAACCAATTCCTAAGTGTTTAGATGGTCTATATACCTGGTCAAGTATACTCCGTTAATGATTCATGACTCTGGTATTTAGCAATTCGCTTTCAAGACCTGCTCTTTGTACTAGTCAGGAAGAAAAATTGGATTTCACAGCCTAAGAGCTTTCCCTCCATGATGGTCCTAGAGCTAGAATTAGCACAGCAGCTTCCAAGGCTTTTCTTTATTTGGGTCCCACTATCTGCACTCCTGTAGAATGTAATACATTTAACACAAAAAGCCATGGTATTCTTACAAAGACTGCACATACTTTCATGCTCAGCAAGACACTGCAGTGTTAAAGTCAAAACAGATCAGCTATGCAAGCACTGAAACAAAAAAAATCAAGCTGTTTGCAAAAGTCAATACTCCTACATTCCTCTCTTGCATCCTCCAAACAGAAAAATGTTGGTTCAGCAAGACCTAAGCTGCTACAATTGGCCAGTTCAGCATTTGTCAAAACAAACCCCCTGGTTTCAAGTCAGAATTATGCCACATTTATATGTCATTATGTGAATACCACCCCTCAGAGTTAACTGGCCTTTAAGATGAAGATTGTGTTCTCTTCACATTCTGCCATCTTCATCTACAACTTTCAGTGACTTACTCATCTAGTCTATCATTACTTGAACTCAACAGTCCACAGCAGGTTTTGGCAGTTAAGAGGTCCTAAAGCTTGGATAATATTGACATGTAATTAGCTACACTTGCACTACAAATCTTTCAAACAAAGTGAAGGGATTTATCATGTTAAGAAGCAAGGCAGGCAGCTTGAGTCCAAAAACAAAGAGCTGACAGCACCGATAAGAGAGCACAATATCAAGACATAGCTCCAGTAGGTTACAAAGCCTCTGCTCAAAAATAGGAGTCATAAAAAGCTGCAAAGCAAATGGAGTTCCAAGCTGTAACAAGCAAAGCAAACCAGGTGTAAAGGACGAGAAGAAAAATCACATCTCCAGCTAGCTCATGAGACACGGAGACACTGTTGACACAGTCAGCTCCAAACAACCCTCAGGGAGAGTATTCTGCAAGCTCAAGTGTCTGGTGCTGATATTTCAGTGGACTTTTATTGTGCTGTTTCAGCCAACATTAGGCATTAAGCTTGTTTGCTCTGCACAAATATCCCAGCAAAAGGAGACATTAACGAGCACTAGAACAAGTTTGTCTTGGAGTAAAATTGTGAACTTGATGTTTACATGGAACTCAGAACCCTGAAGTTCGAGCGAGTGGCTCTCAAAAACCTATGTACACATGCCAACACAGATAATACTGCGACAGGTTTAACACAACAGCATGAGTGGCTCCAGAGAACAGCAGCTATCATGGGAAGAGAAAAAACGCTAAAATGTTTATCAGAACTACCATGGCTCAGAACTTGCAGGTAGAAGTTTAATAAAATATAAACACATACACAAGCTGCCTCAGAAGAAGCCGAGGAATTCATCCTACAGAAACTGGCTAGACTATTTTTACAGAAATTATTTCTTTATCTCCCCCTCCTGATCTAGTAATTCAGTGCTACTGTAATAACAGTGCACACACACACAACTCCTACAGCTTGAGTCTCCTGAGCAGTAACACCATTGACCCCTTCCCCTTTTAAAGGGAGGCTATTTCAGGTGAGGCAGATGCTCTGTAGGCTGGCAGACAAGCTGCTTTCCTGATTACAGCTTAGGAGGGAATAAAAAAATGACAGCACTACAGCCCCAGTCCACAGGTGGGGTTCCTTTTTGTTTTTCAATAGTCCCATTCCCTAATCACAAATAAACTCACTCCACCACACATTCCTCCACCACAGCTTCTGATGTATTCACCTAAATGCTGATCACCTCCACCTGCCTAAAAATGTCAGCAGCTAAGCAAAGCATCTTCAAAATAGTCTCCCACAGGTTTGGAAAGTCACTTCAAGCCAGGGACACAGCAAGCCGTTAGGAAGGAAAAAACAACCACAGAGCGTTCGCCTGCGTTTCTATTTTAAAACTCTTTATGGCAGGTTTCTTATTTGGAGCTAGACGTGGCAGCGACCCAGACACCGCACCGCCGCTCTCCAACTCGCTGCCTACCAGGGCTTCGGAGCAGCAACGAGCCGAGAATAAGCCTTAACCCACTTTGCCTGCCTGCAAACCTGTTCCTTCCTGTGGGGACACACTCGCACGTACACACACGCCAGGCTGCCAGAGAGTCCACGACACTTCCCCCGTGCCCTTCCCCGCGGCTGGCTGCAGCGTTGGGCCGGAGCCGAGCCCCGGAGCGCTGCGGGGCGGGGGAACGAGCAGCCTGCGAGCTAGGGAGCTTTAAACGCCCGACAGGAAACAGGGCCCTGGCACGGGCCCAGCTGCCAGATAAACAGCCGGGCCTGCCCTCTGCGTGCGGGCCCGCAGCTCTCCCAGATATGTCACACCAGCCCTTAGCTCGGCGGCGGCCGGGCTAGGGAAAACGGCTGTGGGGAGGGAACCGCAAACCCCTGCGGCACCGCAACGCGCTCGGGCCCTCTTCAGCCTGCACCGCTCGCAGCCCCTCACGGCGGCCGGCCCCGAGGGGTGCAAGCTCCCCGTACTCCCCATCCCGAGAGCGGCCCCCCCCACCCCGCACTAGAGAGCGGCCCCAACGCCGGCGA